>PVHX01012375.1:0-59504 GCA_004024805.1 Geosciurus inauris
TTATTATCTGACTAGGAGAGGACAGGAGGGCTGTTAGAGGTAGGAGATGCAGCTGAGCGGTCGTGCTGTATATTAAAAAGCTTTGCTGAAGGGCACTGAATCCCAGACCCGTGAGTTTAATGGATGCTGGTGGTGAAAAGAACAGAATGAGATGGGCATCTTCTGGGATCGGAGCCAGAACTCAAATCCACGCATGCCCACACCCATCAGGCACCCAGTTACTCAAGAACCAGACTCCAAACTGCCTGTGCCTGCAACTACACACACACCATCACTCACAAATGCACACTCGCAGTCACAGACCATGCACTCCCCACCCCCCAGTCTCAGAAGTAAGACTACAGACTGCCAGAAATAAGCCGTTCCTCCTCTCCTGGCCTGTGGGTGTCTCTAGTCGAAACTTTCGCTTGCCTAGATCTTCCTACCACCCTCACCCCTGATCCTTGCCCCAACACGGAGGCTCAGAACCGGTCAGTGTCCTAAATGGTTCCACTCTCAACACCAAATAGACTTAAGGAGAGATTCGTTTGGTTGAGCGACTGGCAAGCAGGGGGACAGAGGTGGCAAGAAAGGCAGGGGGCGGAGGGAGTTTTGTGGTCCTAAGATCTCAGATGTCAGAGCCTGGGAAGGGGCTGGTTCCCGGGTTCTCCCACACACTGAGGATGAATGAAGGCTCGGGCTACGGGGTGGGTGGGTCCCAGGGACTCGGGCGTGGCGGGGGCGCGCGGGGAGCTCCAGTGCTGTGCGCAAGGGACGAGGGAGAGAGCCCGGGCGGCGCTCAGCTGGTGTTCAGTGGTCCCCGGGCGGGGCTTGTCCCCCCAAAGCTCAGACAAAGGGGTGGCCTCCCCGGAGCCCGGGGCACAAAGCGGGGATCGGGCGGGGCCGAGCATGCCCCACGCGCAGCCCGCACCGACCGCTGATCCGCACGATTCCGAGCGCAGTTCCCGGCGCCTAATCCCAACAAGCATGAAAACGGCTTGGGCCGGCCCGCCAGCAGGCCCTTTGTCCCGACTCCTCGCGGGACAGCTGCAGCCGGGTCCCCTCCCTCTTTTGTATCTCCTCCCCGCCGCCTGCTCCGCCCTCCTCACCTCAGCTGCCTGCGAGGCCGCGAACTGTCCCAGGCTTTCGCCTCCGGCCCTCGGGCGCACAAAGCAGGGCAGCGGCCCTCAGCCCCTCATCTGGGGGAGGGAGGATTAACCCCGGGGTCTGCGGGAGGGCTGGGGCCGCGGAGGGAAGAGGAGAGGGCTGCGGCTGCGCCGTCCGCTCGAGCGTAGGAGTGCGGGGTGCCTTCAAGTGAGAACACACGTGGGTCTGGATGGTGGGTGCCTGCGGTGAGTCAGAGGGCTGGAGTAGGCAGCTCTCAGGGAAGTCTCCCTAGACCTTGGTGCAACCCTGGGCTGTTATGGGGACCTCTTTCCTGCACAATCCTCCTAGGAGCTCCTCCTCTCCGTGGCCTTTTCCAAACCTGTCTCCAGCAAGGCCTCTGCCCCTGCCCCCACCTGCATGTCCATCTGCCCTCTGGGCGCCTCCACTCAGCTGACACACCAGCCGCTCAGAATTCCCAGGCCAGAAATGGAGCTCATTTCCTACCCCCACACAAAGCCACTCAAGTATGAGATGGTCCACATCACTTGTATGAGATGGTCCTCAGGCCCTCTTTCCTCACTCCTCATGCCAACCAGACACCAGATCCTGTCTCTACCACCTCCCAGCACATCTGCAGTCCGTGCCCTCCTCTCCGGTCCTACTTCTACCACCTGGATTCAGGCCACTGTCATCCCTCATCTGGATAACTTGAATGTCTCCTGGTCTGGCCATGCACTACAGTGCTCTAGCCTGCACTTCTATAGAACAAATATGGTTCCCCAACTCCTGAAAGTTAAGACCTTTCCAGGCTCTCCAGTAGCTCTGGTTGCTTAGCTTGGCTTGCAAAACTATCTAGGGCTGGGTCTTGCACCTCTGCTGGTGTAATTTTCCCCAGGGTCTGGTATACCACAAGTGGATAAAAACCTTCCTCAAGGGGCTGGGATTGTGGCGCAGTGGTAGCGTGCTCACCTAGCATGCGTGAGGCACTGAGTTCGATCCTCAGCACCACATAAAAATAAAACAAAGATATTCTGTTCACCTACAACTAAAAAAATAAATAAATATTAAAAAAAAAAAAAGCCTTCCTCAAGATTCTTCATGGGATTTTTTTCCCTGTCAGGAAAGGGAATGAAATATTGCCATCTAGCCTTGTTCCTCACAGAACCACCTTTCAGAGATCCTGGTTCCAGGGGACTACAGTGCAGTGGATGAATCAGACACCAGACCTTCCAAAGGTGATGCATGCAGGCCCAACCTTGCCCACACTGGTCCTGCAATATACAGGCCATGGTGCTCCTTTAAGCTAATGAGGTCTTACCCTTCTTAGTCTCCATTTCTTAGCCATTGTGGCTATAGAGGCCATTCAAATTCTGTAAAATCCCCATTCAGGCCTCAATGTGCCTGAGTCCCCAGGAATGCTAGACACTTTGTTTTTGTCATTGACTCCTCAGGATGGACCACATCTCCAGAGAACCCCACAGTCTGCAAGCATGTCTGTGTCACTCTGTTCTCATTACCACTGTCGCCAGGTACCTCCTTCCTGGCACCACCTCTGAAGTGTTGTTCACATCCTTATCTTTGCAAAGGGAAATTCATCCATTATACAAATATTTATTATTGTCTACCACTCTGCTAGGCACTGGGAACCCAGATAAGTCAGACACACTCTCCCAGTGACAGCCTGCAGGGACTTCACAGTCTAGCAGGAGTCCCAACCCCAGACAAGGATAATGAGAGTGTAGTGTGATAGTGCTAATAAAAGTCTGTACATGGAAGTATAGAAGCATTTTCTGCCGCATGTTCCAATAGGCATTAAGGAAAAGACTTCTGTGATCAAGGTACTTGGGAAATGCTGGGTTGAACAATGCTGACTGGGCTTCTTTCCGGCAGGACTCCTTAGGGCCTTTGCTATACCAGTGTGTATTGTAAGTTCCTGAGTGAGTGTATGGGCATACGTGTGTGTGTGTGTGTGTGTGTGTGAGTGTGTGTTGTTTGAGCACAGAACTCTTTTTTCATGGTTCATCTTGTAGATTCCATGTTCTAGGGACCACATATGGGAAACAAATTGGTGTGGGGACCTAGAGAATGGAGAAACCAATTTTGTGTTTGGGTTAGGGAAAAGGATAAGGGAGGTGAGGTAATAGGAAATAGTTCACAGAAGATCCTGGAGGGTGAAAACAAGAGATGAGGAAAAGAGGATCTTAGAAGCCTGGCATGGTGGCACATGTCTGTTATACCAGTGACTCAGGAGCCTGAGGCAAAAGGGTTGCAAGTTTGAGGCCAGCCTGCGCAAGTTAGCGAGACCTTGTCTCAAAATAAAATTTAACAAAGGGCTGGGGTTGTGTGGCACAGTGTTGCTGGGTTCAATCCCCAGCACCATACATACAAACTAAAGCATCCTGGGAAAAGGGAAGGAAATTTGACCCAGACAGACAGGAGGAACCTGTGGATGCTGAGGGCTTCAGAAGCAGGGCGCTCTCCCAGAGACAAAAGATTTTTTTTCTTTCCCCAGTACTGGAGATCAGACCCAGGTCCTTTTATGCATGCTGGGCAAGTGCTCTGCCACTGAGCTACACCCTCAATTCAGAGGGTTCTTATTGAGCCAGCTACTGCGGCATGGAATGGGACTTTTATCAAACAACTGTTAAGGATGCTCGACCTTGTGAGCTAGACCCGAGACCTCATTATTGTGAGATGCTGGTCAGTGTAATAAGGTCAGTGAAATAGCCCACTTGTCAAGAGCCAGATGGGCCTCTGTTTTCAGGTACATCAAGACCTTCACAGTTTGGGTGTATCTGTGGGCAATAATGGGGACAAACCTATAACCTCACAGTCAACTGTCTGAAGAGAGGGGCTTTATATCAGGGTTGTTAGGTTTTATTATGGGAGTCACCAAGACTCCCTTAAAAGATCCTCCCTACTCAGTGTCACTTGAATTTGATTCTTCAAGAGCTTGAGTCCCAACAACATGGGTTAGGTCCAGAACACGCAGATGTATATGTGCTGGTCCTGGTGCTGATGGGTTTGCTGGAGTCAGGGAGGAACATTAGGGAAGGACTGCAGAAATTTCCTCCTTTAGGGTTTATGTCCTGGAATGATGGTCTAGTCGGAGGCAGAAGATTTCTCAGGCTTGCCCTTTGCCTAACCTTGTCTCTGTCCCATCAGTATCTCTTCTGGTAGCCATTCCTCCCCTTTGTTCATCCTCAGTTCAGTCACATCCTCAGTCTTCAGCATTGTTACGATTGAATTCATATCCTTCCCCATGTCATCTCAGTCCCAGGCAGCCCTATCCATACCTCCTCAGAACTTCTCTCCTTCCATAGGGAATTCTCAGGTCCATCCCAGGCCACGTTCAATGCCACCCCTCCCCCCATTTCATTCTTCTTTTCTTTTCTTTTTTTTTAAAAATATATATTTTTTTTAGTTGTAGATGGACACAATGTCTTTATTTTACTTCTTTGTATGTGGTGCTGAGGATTGAACCCAGGGCCTCATGCATGCCAGGCAAGCGCTCTACCGCTGAGCTACAATCCCAGCCCTCTTATTTTCTTTCTTGTGTTATTCTTGTCCCATGGCCAGCTCGTGCCCATTGAATTCTAGGCACCATCTTTCCCAACTCCTTCTTTTCTGCAGCCCAAACCATCCCCTTAACAACAATAGGAAAAAAGAGGCAAAGACTAAGAAGGTGGAGGGCCAGGAGAAGAGAGCAATCCACAGAGCATTCACTTCACACCAGGGTGGACATTGTTCTAGGTGCTTTATGTGTGTTGGCTCATTTGATCCTCACAAAATCCCTAGGAGGTAGACACTATTGTGAACTGCATTTTATGGATGAAAAAATGGAGGTCCAGGGTATTGACCAAATTGCTTAAATTCACATAGTTGGCAGGAGGCAGAGCAAGGATTCAAACCCAGGCAGTCTGGATGCAGAATCTGTGCTCTCAGCATCTTAAACTCCATATTGCCCCACATCTACCTCTACCTTCCTTTATAACCATCCTCATTTCCTCCTATCCAGACCCCATCTCACTCTCATTACCATCCTGGACTGAACATGGTTTTCCATCCCACTTCCTTCAAGCTCAATTTCATTCTCATTCCTCACCAACACCCCCTTCAACCTTTGATCTTCCCCATCCCCCATTCCTTTTTAAAAAATGTTAATTAATTTATTTGAGAAAAAGAAAAAATAAAATTTATTGCTTTGCAAGTCAAGGAGAAATACAGGGGACTCCTGTCTCAAAGGCTGTGCCCATTCCCATTCCTAGCAGTCCATTCCTCTCCTCTTCCTTGTACCCCTTAACAAACAGGCTTTAGAGTCTGTTTTCAGGCTCACTAGCTTGTGAGATCCAGAGAAAAATTCACTTAGTCTTTAAGAGGCTTAGTTTCCTCACCTGTGAGAAGGGACTAAGAAAGCAAGTCCATCTACTTTACAGGAATGATATCAATATCAAAGAAACACATCTCTTGAAATTTTTTGTAAACTGCAAAATATTTTACAGTCAAGTATGTTGTTGTTGTTGTTTTGCTAATTTGTCTCAATATTGTTATTCACACCATCTAGAAGCAAACATTTTTATGTCAATAATTGACCATTTGTGTTCTAAACAATGAATAGAATGTTCATGATTTTTTCATAACTAATTTTGTTGAAGACAGCTGGAATGGCAATCTTTTTTTTTTTTTAATATTTTTTTAGTTGTAGATGGACACAATGTCTTTATTTTATTGCTTTGTACGTGGTGCTGAGGATCGAACCCAGGGCCTCACGCATGCAAGGCAAGCGCTCTACCGCTGAGCCACAATCCCAGCCCCCTGGAATGGCACTCTTTTCCCTTTTCTTTCTTTTTATCTTTCCGGTTGCAGGAATCAAACCCAGGGCATTGTATACCCTAGACAAGGGCTCCACCACTGAGCTATGCTGCTAGCCCCTGAAACAGTAATCTGTATTGCTTGTGATTATCAATAATTTAAGAAAAAGAAAAGTAAAGATGACTTACATCAAAGAGGTTGACAGCATTTTCTGCAGGAGGTCCTGTCCGTAGTATTCCCAAAGGCCATCTTTGCTATTCCTACAAATGGTATGGTTGTGAATGAAGGATGGGAAGACAATGAGATGGGAATAGGAAATGAGGATGGAGAAATGAATGGGAGTAAAGTAGAGGTAAGGAGCAGCAAAAGGATGAGGGTGAGGAGACACATGAACAACCTGTACCAGGGCTTCCCATTTTGTCCTCACAACAACCCCATGGGGCAGTTTCTCTATTGTCCCATTTTAGTTTTTCTTTTTTCTTTCTTTTCTTTTCTTTTTTCTTTTTTTGGTACTGGAGATTGAATTCAGGGGCACTCAACCACTGAGCCCCAGCTCCAGCTCTATTTTGTGTTTTATGTAGAGACAGGGTCTCACTGAGTTGCTTAGCGCCTCGCCGTTGCTGAGGCTGGCTTTGAACTTGGGATTCTCCTGTCTCAGCCTCCCTAAGTGCTGGGATTACAGGCGTGTGCCACCGTGCCCGGCTCTATTGTCCCTTTTTACAGGTGAGTGAACTGAAGTTTCTCAAGGTGGGTTCTGTGTCTGGGAGGACAGACACACTTCATTCTCGTTCCCCTGCATGAAGAATCAAGGTTACAGACCTCTTACCTGAGCAACAGACTCATCTATATCCAGAAAGGGTTCCCTAAATCAGGGATGTTAGAAATACCGAGGTGCCCCAAGAAGTCAAATACACCTCCAAAGTGGGTGGGCAGGGCAAACTTTGACTTGGGCCAGAAGGGCAAGCTAGGGGACTTGGCTAGCCAGCAACCTGGATGGCCAGTGGGACTCTATATCCCTACCCCAATGCAGCCCTTCGCCCTGATTGGAGGAGCTCAGGGGTACAGTCTATGTGATTGGCTAATTTTAAAATTGGGGGTGGGACAAAGGGAAGGGCTATAATTAAAATGTCTACAATTGGATCTAACTAAGGTTGAATACTATGTTCTAAAAAAGGATAACCAGACTTTCTATGTCTCTTAATACATTTTTTTAGTTGTTGATGGATTTTTATTTTATTCATTTATTATTTATATGTGGTGCTAAGGCTCAAACCCAGTGCCTTAGGCATGCTAGGCAAGCGCTCTACCACTGAGCTACAGCCCCAGCCCCCAGACTTTCTATTTCTCACAGGGAGCATTTATCTTGGAGTAGGCAAAGTGTCATGGGTGGAATGTAGGAAAAAAAGAGATGGGGATTTGTTATTAGAATGAAAGGGGGAGGGAGACACAGGAGCAGGTATGTTTCTTGCTACTGCATTGTATTTTGCACTCAAGCTAATTGCTTCCTTCTTCCCATGGGAAGGAGAAAAGGCAGGCCACTACCTATGCTGCTTCCTGGGTCTGGGGTGCATGAGATCCTCACATGCCCTTCTGGGACACATAAGCTGCCATACCCTTGAATTTGTTCCTATCCCTAGACTTCCTGGATGCACCCAGTGCCATAGGTACAATCACCATCTTTTTTTTTTTTTTTTTGGTACTGGGGATTGAACTCAGAAGCACTTGACCACTGAGCCACATCCCCAGGCCTATTTTGTGTTTTATGTAGAGACAGGGTCTCACTGAGTTGCTTAGCACCTCGCCGTTGCTGAGGCTGGCTTTGAACTTGTGATCCTCCTGTCAGCCTCCCAAACTTCTGGGATTACAGGCGTGCACCACCGCACACGGCGGAACGATCACCATCTTGATGTCCAAACTGAGGCTTCTTTGCGTGCGGCAGATAGATAGATGCTTTCTTCATTCCTAATGAGTGAGACCTTCTAGCTGGTGTGTATGTATGTGCAGGTGTGCATGCCTATGCACCTATACACTTTGGAATGGGGGAGTCAGATGGCTACATAACCATGTAACAGATACGACTGAGGCAGGAGGAGGTGAAAGGGAGATTTTTCAGGTTTATCTAGAAATGGCAGGTTACCTCATTGAATCTTCTAGTACCTTGCTTCTTCATAATATTTAACGATTTTCAAGTCACTCTCACTTCTGTCATTTGGCCATGAAGGAGCTGCACCTCCATTTTCAGTGGATAAGCTATAGCCAAGGCTGAGCAGCACTGACTGTAGGAAGTCAACTTTGTAAACATGAGTTCATCCAGTGAGGCAGGACTGGTTGGGGTCACCAGGGCTTCATAAGTCTCTCAGAGAAGGGTAACTATCCTCAGGGGTCCCTTACTAGATCAGCAGCTTAAGTCTCTGCTCCCTATTACAATAATACCCCCTTTACAGGTGCTGAGTTTGATAGTTTATAGACCCCTGTCCCCTGTTATCCTATTGCTTTTTCTTGACTACCGGGAGAGGTAGGCATGGGTAAATGTATTTTATAGATGAAGCAATAGACTCAGAGAGGTTAAGTGACTTAACACACTCCACAGCTCCACTCCTCCAACTACCTGACCACACAGTCTCTGTTGAATCCCATGGCAGCACAGTGTGGCAGGACTTAAAAGAAAGGTCTGATTTGTGTGTGTGCACACACCTGCACACCTACAGGCAGGCTGGTTCAAGTGAGTGCAGTGCCTTTGGCATTTGGATAATTCTTTGAGTGGGACTATCCTAAGCAATATGAAGTCCCAATTAGCATCTCTATCCCCTAGACATGAAATAACAACAACACTGTCCACCCACTCATTGACAACCAAAATGTCTCACATTTTTTAAAAAGCTCCCTATTGCACTCCCTTCCCCCACCCAGCCACCTCCACCACTTAGAACCAGAGGGCTGGAGTCAGCTTTGGACAGTGATCCCCTTTCTTTTTTTCTTTCTGGTACTGGGGATAGAACTCAGGGGAACTCGACCTCTGAGCCACATCCCCAGCCCTGTTTTGTGTTTTATGTAGAGACAGGGTCTCACTGAGTTGCTTAGCGCCTCACTATTGCTGAGGCTGGCTTTGAACTCGCCATTCTCCTGCCTCAGCCTCCAGAGCTGCTGGGATTACAGGGGAGCGCCACCGCACCTGCTCCCTTTCTTTTCTTTTCTCTCCGCCCCGCCCTGTGCCATCCTGGGGATTGAACCCAGGGGTGCTCTATCAATGACCAACACCCCAGGTCCCTTTTATTTTTTATTTGAAACCGTGTCTCACTCAATGGCTCAGGCTGACCTAGCACGTGGGCTCCTTCTGCCTCAGCCTCCCGAGGAGCTGGGATTACAGGCGTGTAAGGACAATGGAGTCACCTCTCCAGGCCGAGGTCCCCTTTTTCTTGCTCCACCCCATCCATCCTTCTTCCCTCCCAGGGCTGTTCCAGGGTCCCTCCCTCTTGTGCTCCAGGGTTGAGCTTTTACCAGCCTCTTGGGCCTACTAGGGCTGGTTTGGGGGGGGGGGGGTTGGGTTGGTACGAAAGGAGGGGAAAGGTCCCACCCCCACCCCCGCCTCCTGCAGGCCTCACCTAATCGCCACACTCTCTGTTATTACCCGCCTAATGCAGCGTGCTTTTAAATAAAATATGCAAAGATTTCCCTCTCAAATTATCTCCCCAGGCAAGCACGTTCAACTCCAGCTTGTTAATAGAAAAAATGCAAATAGGGCCTCCCGCCCCTCTCCCCCAGCCCCTAGGCTCTGGACAGCTAATGCGCTGTGCTTTCCTTCTTTTGGGGAATTTCTGTTTCCACTGAAACCATTATTTTTTTCGGGTATGGGGGTGCACCGAGGATGCCTTTCCCAGGTGACATCCAAAAGGAGACTCTTGGAAAGGAGATAACAATTCATGCAGGAAGAAGCTTGGAGAAACTGCACTGTTGCAGAGCCTGCCTCCCTCTGAGCCTCGATTTTCCGGTCTGAAATCTCAATTAGTCCTTCCCAGGGCTACTAAGGCCAGTGGAAGGAAAGGCAGGGGCGGCCCACATGTGGTAGGTGCCCTTTTTCATTTTAAAGCCGCTACACTTGGAGGGTAGAGAGATGGAGAAAACAGACTTCTGCCCGCATCAAAGTCACAGTCTAGCAGGAAACAACAACAACAACAACAAAAAACCCAAAAAGCAAGTAAGCAAAAAACAACAAAACCAAACAAACAAAAAATCCAAGATCATGTCAAATTTAAAAAGCATTTACAACTACCTGAACCAAGGAATCAAAGTCAATCTCTTCATAATCAGACAAATGGCCATCTGTCTGTCTCCCACTGCGAAGTCCTGAGGACACACTATCTTTTAGGTACCATTCCCGCCAAAGATGCAGAATCTGAGAAATGTAGAACCAGGAGGAGGAAACCATTAGGCAAACCCAAACTCATGGTTAGGTTATAAAACTGTAGGTGGATGTTCTTAAGAAATATCAATGCGGGCTGGGATTGTGGCTCAGTGGTAGAGCACTTGCCTCACATGCGTGAGGCCCTGGGTTCAATCCTCAGCACCACATACAAAGCAATAAAATAAAGACATTGTGTCCATCTACAACTAAAAAAAATAAAAAAATAAAAAAAAGAGTCTTTAAAAAAAGAAAGAAAGAAAGAAATATCAATGCCATGAAGGAAGAACCAGTGATTCCAAAATAAAAGGGAACCCAGGTGCAAAACAATTAAATGTAACCTATGATTCTGGACTAGACACTGGATTGGAAAAAATTCTGTAAGGGACGTTTGTCAAAATTCAAATATGAATTGTATTATAGATATTTTACTGTATCCATCTTAAATTTCCTGAATATGATCATTACATTGTGGTTATGTAGAAGAATCTCCTTGTTTTGGGAAAATATATGTGGAAATGTTTAGGGGTAAAAAATCATGATGCTTGCAACTTCATCTCAGATGGTATCAGAAAATAAATGTGGCAAAATATCAACAATTGGTGAATTAGGTGAGAGCTTTAGGCTGTTCATAAAGTTATTCTTGCAACTTTTCTGTAGACTTGCAATTTTTCAAAATAAAAAGTTGAAAAATGAAAAACCAATTATAATTGATCTTTTAAAACCATGATGGTATTATAACTATTATTTTTGAAGTCTTTATCTTTTAGAGATACTTTCTGAATAAAACATTAATAGATGAAATAAAAAAGATCTGTATTATTTGCTTAAAAATAATACAGGAGGAAGGAAGTAGCTGGGAGTTAGGTGGAAGCAGATTGGTTGTGGGCTGATAATGGTTGAAATTGGGTGATGAAAATACTCTTTTTCTTCTTTTTGAATTTTTCCATAATAAAAAAGTTTTCTTTTTTAAAGAAAAGTCATTGTAAGTAATTATAAGAAACACAGTGCATATCAGGAGAAAAGTATGTGTCTAGCAGGGGACACAATCCAGTAAACGGGTTTGGAACTGGTTTTCTAGAAAAAAAAAGGTGTAGCTGGGTGCAGTGGCGCACACCTGTAATCCCAGCACTTAGGGAGGCTGAGAAAGGAGAATTGTGAGTTCAAAGCCAGCCTCAGCAACAGGGAGGCGCTAAGCAACTCAGTGAGACCCTGTCTCTACATAAAACACAAAGTAGGGCTGGGGATGTGACTCAGTGGTGTAGTGACCCTGAGTTCAATCTCCAGTACCAAAAAAGAAAAAAGAAAAAGAAAAAAAATGTGTTTGTCTGGGAATGGTGGAACATACCTATAATCCCGAAGACTTGGGAGGCTGAGGCAGGAGGATCATTAGTCTGAAGCCAGCCTGGGCATCTTAGTGAGACCCTGTCTCAAAATAAAAAGCAAACATATAAAAAGGACTGGGGGGCTGGGATTGTGGCTCAGTGGTAGAGCGCTTGCCTTGCATGCGTGAGGCCCTGGGTTCGATCCTTAGCACCACATAAAAATAAATAAATAAAGATATTGTGTCCATCTACAACTAAAAAAAAAATTTTTTTTCAAATGTTTATTTATTTATTTTTTTAGTTATAGGTGACTATAACTAAATATATATGACTATAACTAAGAATATCTTTATTTTATTTTTATGTGGTGCTGAGGATTGAACCCAGTGCCTTATGCATGCTAGGCGAGCACGCTACCACTGCGCCATAATCCCAGCCCCTAAAAAAAAATTTTTAAAAATAAAATAAAATAAATAAAAAGGACTGGGATGTAGCTCAGTGATTTAAAAACAAACCAACAAAACTAGTGTCTTTGTGCCTGCCATCTGCTGCCAAGCTACCTGGATTCAGATCCTGCCTCTGCCCCTGACTAGCTGATGACCTTGAACAGATCTTTCTACCTCAATTTCCTCAAGTCTGAAACAGGGAGAATAATAATAGCACTGACCTCACAGGAAAGTTGTGAGGATTAAATGCATTGCTAAGTGTCAAGCAGTGACTTGGAACAGGGCCTGGCCCACGATGACATAATAAGTGTACTCTGTACCAGGTTCTGTCCTAGAAGGATGCAGATGAATTGGAAGGAAAGAAAAGAGTGCTACTGCTTCTCTTCTCCTTCTTCATCTTCCATCTCCTCTTCCTCTTGCTTTTTTGCCCCTGGCACTGGGGATCAAACCCAGGGGCTCTCTGCCACTGAGGTATACCCTACTCGCTTTTATTTTGTATTTTTTTAAATTAATTGTTGGGCTAGGACTGTAGCTCAGTGGTAGAGTGCTTGCCTCGCATGCATGAGGCACTGGGTTCGATCCTCAGCACCACATAAAAATAAATAAATAAAATTTAAAAAATAAATTAATTGTTGATGGACCTTTTTATTTTTTTTAAATTTATTTATATGTGGTGCTGAGAATCGAACCCAGTGCCTCACACATGCTAGGTAAGCACTCTACCACTGAGCCACAACCTCAGTCCCTCTTTTATTTTTATTTTGTGACGGGGTCTTGCTAGGTTGCCAGGGTGGCCTGGACCTTGTGGTCCTCCTGCCTCAGCCTCCAGAGCTGCCGGGATTACCAGCATGTGCCCTCTATGTTGGCCTCTTCCTCCTTCTTCTGTTAGTAATATCCTTTATTAGCCGGGCGCGTGGCTCACGTCTGTAATCCCAGCACTTTGGAGGCTGAGATAGGAGAATCACGAGTTCAAAGCCAGCCTCAGCAACGACGAGACGCTAAGCAACTCAGTGAGACCCTGTCTCTACATAAAACACAAAATAGGGCTGGGGATGTGGCTCAGTGGTTGAGTGCCCCTGAGTTCAATCCCTGGTACCAAAAAAAAAAAAGTAATATCCTTTATTATTTTTTATTTTATTTTATTTTTAGTTGTAGATGGATACACAATATCTTTATTTATTTTTATGTGGTGCTGAGGATCGAACCCAGTGCCTCACGCATGCGAGGCAAGCGCTCTACCACTGGGCTACAATCCCAGCCCCCCTTTATTATTTTTTAAATCGACTTAATAATTGTACATATTCCTGGGGTAGAAGACAGGTTCTTTTTCCTTAAAGATCTGAACCTTACTGGACAGATGGAACACAAATCAAAAAGAGCAATATCAAAGCACTGTATTATTGTATTATTTATAACATTAAATACATCTGAAAATAACTAAGCATCCATCAATAGGGGAATGGCCAAGGAAAGAGTTATGTTCAGTAAGATTTAGTAATGTCAGGAAAATTCCCATTTTATTATATTAGGTGAAAAAGCCAGAAGCAAAATTGCAAATGTCATATGACTTTGATCGTATTTTTTTTAGAAAGGATAGAATTCAAGGAAATAAATTGAAATTGAAATGTTGATAGTGACTACCTCTAGATGGTGCTATTTGGGTGTGATTAAAATTTAAAAAACATTTTAATTCAATAATATACATGAATGACTTTTATAATAGGAAAATATCAACCTTATTTTATATATATATTTTTAAAAAGTTTTTGTCAAAAACAAGTAATGGCTTTGGGCCTGGTGGCACATGCCTGTAATCACAGCAGCTTGGGAGGCTGAGGCAAGAGGATCAGGAATTCAAAGTCAGCCTCAGCAACAGCAAGGTGCTAAGCAACTCAATGAGACCCTGTGTCTACATAAAACACAAAATAGGGCTGGGGATGTGGCTCAGTGGTTAATGCCCCTGAGTTCAATTCCTGGTACAACAAAACAAAACAAAACAAAACAAGTAATGCACAAACATCATTAGCCATAAGGAAAATGCAAGTCAAACCACAATATCACTTCATACCCTCAGAGATATTTATAATCAAATGACAGATAATACCAAGTGTTGGCGATGATGTGGAGAAATTGGGACCCTCATAACTGGCTGGTGGGAATGTAAAATGGTGCCATTGCTTTGTAAAATAATCAGGTAGTTCCTTAAAAGTTTAAAAATAGGAGTTTGGGATTGTGGCTTAGGGGTGGAGCACTTGCCTCGTAGGTGGGATGCACTGGGTTCAATCCTCAGCACCACATAAAAATAAATAAATAAAATAAAGGTATAAAAATACAATAACATTAAAAAAATTTTAAACATAGGGTTATCATACAACCCAGCAATTCCATTCCTAGGTATATTTATCCTCAAGAGAATTGAAGACATATATTTACAAAACACTTGTACACAAATATCATAGCAGGATTATTCATAAATGCCCAAAGTGGAAATAACCCCAAAGTCCTTCAACTGCTGAATGGATAACAAAAAGTGATATATCGATACATTGAAATATTATCTTTTTTTTTTTTTTTTTTTTGGTACTGGGGATTGAACTCAGGGGCACTCCACCACTGAGCCACACCCCCAGCCCTATTTTGTGTCTTATGTAGAGACAGGGTCTCACTGAGTTGCTTAGCACCTCGCCATTGCTGAGGCTGGCTTTGACCTCGTGATTCTCCTGTCTCAGCCTCACTAAGTGCTGGGATTACAGGCTTGAGCCACTGCACCCGGCTGAAATATTATCTTTTTAAAAAATGAGGTACTGATGTATTTTGTTTGTTATAATTGTATGACATGATCATGTCATTTTTTTAAAAATATTTTTTAGTTGTCAATCGATCTTTATTTTATTTATTTATATGTGGTGCTGAGAATCGAACCCAGTGCCTCACACATGCTAGGCAAGCGCTCTACCACTGAGCCACAGCCCCAGCCCCTGATCATGTCATTTTTGTAGTCAAGGTTGCCAACCGTAAATTTGAAAAAGAGGGTTGTGAAGTTATAGATGTCTAGAAGTGAGTCTAATTTTCATGTAAGAGAGGCTTGGACACAAATCTGGTAGAAGAGAGATCTTTTTCTTTTTCTTTTTTTAATTTTTTTTTAGTTGTAGATGAACACAATACCTTTATTTATTTATTTTATGTAGTGCTGAGGATTGAACCCAGTGCCTCACACGTGCGAGGCAAGCGCTCTACCACTGAGCCACAACCCCAACCCTGGGAGAGAGATCTTGAAGCTGCACTTCCATAGCATTTTATATACTAAAAAATCATTATTTTCAGTATCAGGGAATACTAGGGTAATGACAGAAGTTATTATGAGGGAGAGGGGCTAAAGATACCAGGATGATTTTTCTTTTCTTTTCTTTTTGGTCTGGGGATTGAACTCAGGGGCACTCGACCAGTGAGCCACATCCCCAGCCCTATTTTGTGTTTTATGTGGAGACAGGGTCTCACTGAGTTGCTTAGCACCTTGCTGTTGCTGAGGCTGGCTTTGAACTCATGATCCTCCTGTCTCAGCCTCTCAAAATGCTGGGATTACAGGCGTGTGCCACCGCACCCGGCTTGATTTTTCTTTTCTCTAACACAACTCTTAGTAGGCTGCCATATCATCTTTCAGATTGTTTCCCTAATTGTGCTTTTTGCATAGTTGTAATTATAATGCAGAAGCATGAGGAATCTGAATATTTTGACTTGACACAAGAATAGTAGTTTTCCATGCTGTTACATAGGCTTCTCCACCATTCCTTTTACTGGTTTGATACTATCCACTAGAATAAGCCACAGCTTGCTTAACTCATCCCCTAACTGTCAGATATTTAAGTTGCTTCTAAAGTTCTTTTTCTTACTATATGAATAATGCTATAATGAATATATTTTTCCTCAGATTCTAAACAATTTGGGGAAGATTCTCAAGAGTCAGAATTCTGGGATTAAAGAGTTTTTATGTCTCTCAAGAAATCGTATAGAATTATTTTCCAAAAGACATCCTGAAAACTGAATAAAAATATAAAATTAATAATTATAATTGTGTAAATATAAAAATTAACAAAATGCTTAGTGTTATATATTACAATTAACAGTATTTATTATTAAAATTATTTTTAGGGACTGGGGTTGTGGCTCAGTGGTAGAGTGCTCACTTCGCACATGTGAAAACTGTGTTCGATCCTCAGCACCACATAAAAATAAATAAAGATATTGTATCTGGGTTGGGGCGGTGGCTCAGTGGCAGAGCACTTGTCTGGCATGTGCAAGGCACTGGGTTCAATTCTCAGCACCACATACAAATAAATAAAATAAAAAAGGTCCATTAACAACTAAAAAATATATTTAAAAAAAGATATTGTATCCATTTACAACTGAAAAAATATTTTTAAAAAATTATTTTTATTTCCTTCTTTAATTTGCCAATAAACCTTTCATATAAACATCCTTCTGGGGGCTGGGATTGTAGCTCAGCGGTAGAGCGCTTGCCTCGCATGCGTGAGGCCCTGGGTTCGATCCTCGGCACCACATACAAAGCAATGAAATAAAGACATTGTGTCCATCTACAACTAAAAAAATATTCAAAAAAAATTAAACAGAATTTTTATATGATCCAATGATTTCACCTCTGGGCATACGCCCCCAAAGACTTGAAAGCAAGGGCTCAGATATGTTTATCAGAACATTATTAACAATAGTAAAAAGGTGGAAAGAATCCAAATGCCTGTCAACAGATGAATGGATAAATAAAATGTGGTATATAATGGATTATTATTCAGCTCTGAAAAAGGAAGACAATTCTGACTCTTGCTACAATAGGGATGAACCTTGAAGATATACAGCTGTGCAAAATAAGCCAGTCATAAAAAGCTAAATACGGTATGATTTCAATTATATGAAATAAAATTTGTAGTCCAATTCGTAGACAGAAAATACAATGGTGGTTGCCAGGGGCTGAAGATGAAGATAAAATGATTGTTTAATAGGCTCAGAGTTTCAGTTTGACCTGATGAAAAAGTTCTAGAGATGGATGGTAGTGATGTTGGCCCAATAATGTAAATGTACTCAGCACTACAGACCTGTACACTCTAAAAATGGTTAAGATGATAAATGTTATTTTGTGTATGTTTTGTCACATACACACACCCACACAAATAAATTAACAAAAAATGTGATTGCTACACCTCTAATCTAGTGAGGGTGGGTCACTGACTGATGCCTGGACCATTCAGAAGCGTCATGTGCACAGTAAGTTGTACAAAAGGTGGTGATTGTTGTGTCAGCCATCAGAGTGTGGGAGCTGTTCAAACTGTAGATGTGATGCTATGTAAGTCATAACTGAAAAATAAATTACTTATGGTTGGTGACTAACAAAATTAGCTTATTCTCAGTACCAAAAAAACAAAGTCTATAAGTAACAAGTATGGACAATTTGAATTAGGGGTTTGCAAATGATTTTGGAAGAAATCACATCTTTGGTTTGTATCTTTGGGGAAAAGAAGAACCTGCACTTGAGCTAGTGGGTTTGACAGCTAGTGATGTCTAGTGACAGCTAGTGATGACTGGAACGAAATGCAAAGATAATGTTATAGTATCATCATGGACTATGTAAATAGTACCCTACAGCTGTATAGTTTACGGCCTGCACAACCATACTGAACACCTTTAGTGGCAGTCAGTGGATGAAAAAAACGTGAAAACATCTCCCAGGATCCTCAGAAATACATAGGAGAGGGAATGGATGCCTGTGGTTAGCCAGGATGGGGGCTGAGATCACTGCTATTTGAATATGACCTTGAAGGCACACATAGTTTTACATGGGCTATTAGACTGGTGCTTATATGTCACTTACTAGATGTAGCTACTCTTTCAGACAGATGGCCAGAATTGGGTCCTGGGATGCTGTTTTAGAGGAGCCCAGCACCTCCCTGGTCCAGTAGGTCAGCTTCGCCCTGGTACCATTTCTCAGTTTAGAGGAGGCTGGTGGTGGGGAAGGGAGGATCCAGCACAGGAGTCAATGGGCTTAGTGTCTGTGGTTTCCTATGAGCCTGTTGTGTTAGGGTGGGGGAAGGACACTAAGAAGTCTCTCCAGGGCCTCTTTTGAGGGGCTGAGCTGCGACTCTAGAGGCTTAGGGTTCTGGCTAAATACCTGCTCATGTGTGGGGCACTCACACAGCTCCCAGGCTTTTGTTGGTCTCCCAATGCCCCCCTTCCCCAGCACACTTAGACTGGGTGGCCAGATCCTGCACAGCTGCCTGGGTGTCCCCCAGGTAAACACATAGGCAGCCGCAAGCCTTTTCCTTCCCCTCTCTGCCCATCTTTATGACCCTCTCCTGGGGGGTCCTTTGTAGAAGTGGAGGGAGAGCTAGAACAGAGGAAGCCGCTGGCTCTTCATTAAAGCCGTGTGTGTGTGTGTGTGTGTGTGTGTGTGTGTGTGTGTGTGTGTACAGGAAAGTGCGTTGAAAAATGAATGTGTCCCTTTTCCAATTTCCCCACAGCTTCCCCCTCCCAGCCCTGCTCATCTGTGCAGGTGGACCCCGGGCTGGTCATTAAGTCTCTATCTCTGACACCTCTGCAGCTTCCACGCCTGGGGCGCTCCGCCTCCGCCTCCCCTCCCCCTCCCAGCTTCAACTGCACACAGCCGGCCAGCACCCCGACGTCGCTCTCTCCTGCCCCAGCGCCAGCTCTGGGAATCAGCCCTTCACAAAACGACCCCAGCCTGAAACCCCTCCAGTAACCCTCCTAGATTACAGGAGGAGGAGGCAGGGGAAGGAAAGAGGAGGAATGCAGGGAGCCTAAAAGAGTCCAGGAGGATGAAGCCCAGGGAGGAGGGAATCAGCCTCGGCCCAGCTGCTCTCACCACCTGCACTCCTACCTACCCCTCTGCTCCACTTCTCTCTCTCTTTTTTTTTTATTTTTTTTATTTTTTTTAGTTGTAGATGGACGCAATATCTTTATTTTATTTATTTATTTTTATGTGGTGCTGAGGATCGAACCCGGTGACTCACGCATGCGAGGCAAGCGCTCTACCACTGAGCCACAACCCCAGCCACTCCTCTTTTTCTGAGTTTTTCTTTTATTTATTTTTTAATTCACAGATCAAGCTCCAGACAAACAGAACGACAAAACAAGTTACACATAAACAAAATTCCCCGACTCCCACTTTCGGAGACTTCCTGTCACCAGTACTTGCACTTCTCCATCCTCTTTGCCCGGCCACGGCTGGTTTCTCTCTGTCTGCCTCCCTCTCTCCCTCTCCGCCTGCTCTACCCTGCGCAGACCCCACCTTCTCACTAGCAGACACATCTCCCGGCTTGGGCCTCCTGCAGCTCACTTGACTAGTACCTGCACCAAGGATTGCCAGAGGGAATCAAGGGGCCCCGGGTGACACATGCTGTCCTCTTTCCCAAACTCTCCCTCCCCAAACGTCCCTCTATTCTGCTCTTCCTCACCCCTCAACCGGGCCGCGTTACTGACTCCACCTACCCATAGATGTGAACGCCTTCACTGCACCTGCTGCCTGAGGACAATGGTCTTCACGTCTTCCTCATCCTTTCCCTCTCCATTCTGATTTCTCCTTCAGGAGAGGCCAACCACTCCTTTGGATTTATCTCTTGCCTTCTCTGATCTTTACCTTTTCTTTCCTTCATCCTCTGATTCGTCTGCCTCTACCCTCTGCCTCCAGACGTCCTTCCCCCAGCCCTTCATTCCATTGCTACCTCTCTGCAAAGCCACCTGTCGGAAGGGGGCCGCCTGTCTCCATCTCTCTATTACCTCACTCTTCACTTCACTAAGCTTTTTGGGCCTGCTACTCCACCAGATGTCTCTACTCAGGGTAACTGATGACCTCTACATCTTCAAGTATAATGCTGTTTGTTCATTCAGTTCTCATTTGGCTTGTCCATATGCAATATTTGATATGATATAGTTGATTCCCTTACTTAAAATATTTTCCCTCTTGTCTTTTTTTTTTTAGTTCACCTTAGTTTAATAAACTAATGTTATTTAGATAAAAAAAATAATTACACTGATGTTAAAAATTAGAAACTCAAGTATTTTTTCATTGTTAAGGTAGTTTCTATGTCCTCTTATCTTTTTTTTTATTTTTTTATTTTTTAAATTTTTTATTTTTTTTTTAGTTGTCAATAGACATTTGTTTTATTTATTTATTTATACGTGGTGCTGAGGATCGAACCCAGGGCCTCACGCATGCGAGGCAAGCGCTCTACCGCTGAGCTACAATCCCAGTCCGTCCTCTTATCTTTTAAGACGTTATTGTCTCCGTGTGCTTATATGTCTGTGATAATTTCTTCCTTGCACTTGTGCTTGAGAGGGTGGACTGAGCTGGCGTTTTGTTACAAACACATAGAAATACAAAATGGAAGGTTTTTTTTGGTCCCTACCCCTCCAGTTTTAAAAAATGTATAGCTGAGCTTGAAAGCAATCAAGGTAAAAGTTCAGATTTCCAGATGGCAAAATAACTCTGTGGATTCCTTCAGAGTGGAACCTGAAGACACACAGCCAATAAAAGTATTGAAATCTAAGCCTAGGGACTGGGCTTTTGTTAAAAGCCAGGACAGGAGTTAAGCTTCTAGTGTAGAATCAGGATCCTGGCAAAATACTGTGAGACAGACAGGAGCTCTCCTTTCTGTTAATTTGGGTCTGGGAAACTGTATCTGTCCATTGCCTGGGAGATAGGGACAGAAGTGGAAATGGACCACTCAGCCCAAACCATGAGAGGTATTCATGTTACTGTGAGATGTCAGAACCTCTGGTCCGAGCAATGTGAGTGGGTGACCACAATTCTGTATTACCTTCCTGATATAACCCCAGCCGAAGGTAAAAATTGATCCAGATTGGGGATTGAACTCAGGAGCACTGAGGCTGGCTTTGAACTCGCGATTCTCCTGTCTCAGCCTCCCTAAGTGCTGGGATTACAGGGGTGTTTTTTTTTTTTTAATCATGAAAAAGCGTTGCATTTTGTCAAAAACTTTTTTGGCATCTATTGAGGCAATATTTGTGATTTTTATTCTTTTTTTAAATATTTTTTTAGTTGTAGATGGATGCAATATCTTTATTTTATTTATTTATTTATTATGTGGTGCTGAGGATCGAACCCAGTGACTCACGCATGTGAGGCAAGCGCTCTACCACTGAGCTACAGTCCCAGCCCCGTGATTTCTATTCTTTATTCTGTTAATGTGGTACATTCCATTAGTTGATTTTTGTATGTTGAACCAGCCTTGGATTCTAGGGAGAAATCCCACTTGGTTATGATATGTGATAATTTTAAGGTGCTATTAGATTTGGTTTGCTAGTATTTTATGGAAAACTCATATAGTTTTAAAATATTCAAAGAGAAAAGAAAATAAGAAAATACATAAGACAAAGAAGACATAAATACACAAAATGAACAGATGAACTTGAGGTAAATTCTAAGAATAAAACTAGTGTTCATGGAAATTAATGCCACTTATCTAAAGTCACACAACTTTGTGATTGAAGATTTCAAGTTCTTTACCACTGTGTTACACTGCTTTACCTACTAGGTGCTTTTTCTTTTTCTTTTCTTTCTTTATTTTCTTTTTCCTCCTCTTCCTCCTCCTCCTCTTCTTCCTCTTCTTTTTGGAGGAAAACTTTATTTTGGGCTCATCGTTTCAGAGGTCTCAGTCCACAGACAGCCAACTCCATCGCTCTGTGCCTGAGGTAAGGCAGAACATCATGGCAGGAGGGTGCAGCAGAGGAAAGCAATTCAAGACATGGCAACAAGGAAGCAGAGCCCAGGTGCTGTTTTAATCATAGGTAGAGCTGTCTGTTTCCTCCAGAGGATCAGGAACTGCTCAAGGTTAGGGACTGGATGAGATTTGTTTCTGTGTTATTAATAAATATCTGCTGAGTTGAATCTGATTGAGAGCTTTGAGGATGGAACTGATATTGGTGGGTGCCCACAAGAATTAATGGTGGGGCTGGAGTTGTGGCTCAGTGGTAGAGCACTTGCCTGGCATGTGTGAGGCACTGGGTTTGAGTCTCAGCACTGCATATGAATAAATAAAATAAAGGTCCATCGACAACTAAAACAAACCACCACCAACAAAGATGTTTCTTTAAGAAAACCAAGAATTAATGGTGGAGTTAGTGAAGAGATTGGTGTATAGGGGAGTGTTTGGGAGCAAAAGACACCTTTGGAGGCTTATGGAAAGAGGAACTTGACAAGTTGGCCACTAGAGGCTCAGTGAATAGGAACTTTGAGCCTCTAGTTATATAGCTGGTTCCTCTTGGATGGTCTTTCTGGCTTTTGAGGGTGGGTGTTGGGTAAATAGAAATGCAAGGGGAGGGTGTGCTGGTGATGAAGAGGTTACATTATGGGCTTTCACACTCCTCTTTGGATCTTTGAATGGAGAAGAAAGAAAGTTGGAGCTTGTTCCTCAAGAAGAAAAAATTTCCTGGTTCAAAAGTCAAGTACAGGGGCTGGGATTGTGGCTCGGTGGTAGAGCGCTTGCCTTGCATGCGTGAGGCCCTGGGTTCGATCCTCAGCACCACATAAAAATAAATCAATAAAGATATTGTGTCCACCTACAACTAAAAAATATTTGAAAAAAAAAAGTCAAGTACACAGTGTCAGATTCTTAGTTTTGACAAAAGTAACAATAACATAAAATGGGGAAATTGAGTATGTTTAGGAACTTTCTGTATTACTTTTATAACTCTTCTGTAAGTTTAAAAGTATTCCAAAATACGAAGTTTATGAAAAAAAAGAAAAACAAGAGCTGGATGCAGTGGTAAGTACCTGTAGTCCCAACACTCAGGAGGCCAAGGTGGGAGAATCTCTTGAGTTTAGGAGTTCAAGACCAACCTGGGCAACATATGGAGACCCCCATCTCAACAAACAACCCAAAACAGAAAAACAAGTTATAGCTGAACTGACAGTTGAATCCCCCAAAATGCACAGCCTCTGAGCAGAGAAGGGAGAACGACTGTCATCCTTTGAAAAGCTCAAAATTCTGAACTTTAGTTTGTTCATCTGCCAAGTGGAGAACTATGCCTTCTCAGTGTGCCTGATGGCAATATGGAGATGATGAGATGAGAGAAAGGACAAGAAGGAGCTCAGAATCCCAACAAATCAGTGGGACTCATGACTAGGCAATAGACCCAGAAGGGAAGCCAGGGGAAAGCCTGGGCAGAGGTGAGTGTTAGATTCATCCCAGTACACTGGATACTGAGGCAGGCTGATTAGAGACTGGACATAAGGCAACAACTCTGTAAGAGTGCTTAATGGAGTAGGGGTGGGAAAGCCCTGATACTTCCTCAGAGATGAGGCCTAAAGTGCTGGAGGCTGGATGGATTATCCTTAGCTTTCCTTGCCAATCTCCTGCATCCAGGAAAGATGGACAGTTCAGAAGCTGAAGGGGCTGAGCCCAGTAAGAGTAGTCACCCAGAATCTGGCTCCAGATAACAGTGTGTACCTCCCCACCCATGGAGGTAGGCAGGCAGGCAACAGTGCGTGACCCGTGGGAACAGAGCGGCAGCTTTGGGCTGGAGGCAGTGAATGAAGCTGGGCTTGAGCAGGTAGCAGTGGAGCATTCCTGCATGCCTGGGCCCTCCTCTGCATTAATTACCTGCTGACATGGTTTATGCTGCTCTCCCTTTGTGTTATTTTAATTAACAGAGATCTCCTCCGAGCAAACCAGCTGCTGTGTAGGTTGTCAAACTGTCAGCACACACAGGATGGGTGTGCTATGGGGACATTGAGTGTGGGAACTACTGATGGGCTCCCTATCTTCTTGGCACATTAGGATCTCTACCACATGCCCACTCCAGTGGGTAAAAAAATGGACACAAAAATCTCAAAAATCAAGAGTGTGGATTTGAACTCACTTGGGTCTAAACTTTGACTCTGCCAGTAATTAACTGTGATACTTGGGGTAAATCACTTAACCTCTCTGAATTTTCCTCATCTGCAAAATGGGAATAGCAATATCTTGTCACAAGAATTGTGGTTGATAATGTACATAACCTGCTTTACTTTGGGCCTATAGTGTCTAATAAATATGGCTTGTGATTAAGTGAATCTTCCTGTTTATTTTGGGGTTCCCTTTCAGACTCTTTGTAAGTGCATTATGGCCTGCAAAGAACCTTTAACAAATGGGAGAATTTCCTTAGTCCTCATTATTGACATTCTATTTTTCTGTGCATTTCATTCTGTGTTTACTGAACTCTTGCTTTGTCTGTAACTTTACCTCTTGGCTCTAACCCTTCAAAAAATTAAGACTCTAATTTCAGTTTCTTCCCTTCCCTAGCAGGCTCTTGGATGGACTGAGCATTCTCTTTGAGGCTCTGTGTGTGTGTGTGTGTGTGTGTGACACAGTGCTTGCACTTGAACCCAGGGCCTCACACAAGCTAAGCAAATGCTCTACCACTGAGCTTTCCTAGCTTTCCTGAGGCTCTTAGGGTTTACATGCAATTTCCCTTACTGAATACATAAATAAATGTGTAAATGGATGGATGGGGAAGGGTGGCTTTAAGGAAGAGGAGATGCTTGAGTTGAGCCCTGGAGGATAAGTAGGAATTAGGTAAAAGGAAGGGAGCCAGTTTCAGAAGGATGTCTTAGACAGATATAAAACCACATTCAAATGCCCAGAGGAGTGAGATACTGTGTTGGAGCTGAGGAATTGAAAAGACATGAGAAGGCAAGAGGGTAGCCAGGCATGGTGGCACACGCCTGTAATCCCAGTGGCTTGGGAGGTTGAGGCAGGAGGATCACAAGTTCACAGCCAGCCTCAGCAACTTAATGAGGCCCTAAGCAACTTAGTGAGACCCTGTCTCAAAATTTTAAAACAAATGCTGGGAATGTAGATCAATGGTAAAGTTCTCCTGGGTATCCCCATCCCCCCTCAAGTATCCCCATCCCCCCCAAGAAAGGCAAAAAGTAGGCAAGAGATATGAGAATAGAGAGTAAGGTGGGATCTGAACACAGAGAGCCGTGTAAGCCCCCTTTCAGAGTTTGTATTCTATGCCTAGGAAACAAGAAATCTATAAAGGGTGGGTTTTTTCCCCTTTTTTCCCATATTGTTTTTGTTTTGTTCTGTTTTGTTTTTGCAGTGCTGGGATTGGAACCCAGGGCCTCAAACTTGCTAGGCAAACACTTCAGAGCCACATCCTGAGTCCTCAGATTTGTGTTTTAAAAGGACCATTTACATGAGGTGTAGATAGAAAATTAGAAAAAAAGTGGATACAGGGAACCCAGATGGGAGGGGGTTGTTTGAATTTAGGTTGAAGCTGAGATTCTTGGTTGCAAAGAAGAGAAGTAGCGTTCTCTTCTTCTAGAGATACTCAGGAAGTGGAAGCTACATAATTAACATTGATTAGATAATATGGGAAGTCTAAGAAGAGGCCATTACAAGGTGGCCAGAGAGATAAAAGGAAGACAAGAGAGTCGATATTTGTCAAGAGAAAAGACCACGGGGGGAGAGATTTCCAAGAAGAATGGAATGGTCAATGCTGAGAGGTCCCATCTATAGGGACTGAGAAGTGGACCTTGGTCTGGCTCAGAAGAAATGAGCTGGCATCCTTGGCAAGCACTTGTGTGGGGTAGGGTGGGGATGGGTAGTGTGCAGGAGACAGATGGCAGTGATTTGGAAAATGAGGGGGTGGTGAGAGAAGAGAGCAAGTGGAGGAACTCTTAAGAAAATCAGCAAGGCATGGAAGGAGACAGAGTGGCAGATACGAGGAAATACTGTACAGAAGAATTTAGTTTTTTGTTTTTTTTTTAAATAAAAGAGATATGAGCTGCTGTATATGTGTGCGGAAGGATCTAGTGGAAAGCAAGAGGCTGAAGATATAGGAGAAAGGGGGGAGATAGTTGATGGAGAAGTTTCCTGAAGAGTGCAAGGGCTGGGGCTTAGAGCATCTGTGAACTATTAGCCCCGAACACTTCTCCTGAGACGGGAGGAGAAGGGAAGGGTGAGGACAGTGTGAGTAGGTTCCTGTTGGTGGTGGGAGTTCAGGAAGTTACGATAGTCTTCTTTCCATCGTCCCTAATCTATTTGTTTTCTCTGTAAAGAGAAAGATGAGATTACGTGCTGACTGTGAAAGGAGGAAGTGTGGAGATGGGGGCTTGACCTAGGGTTAAAAGCTGCTGAAGTCCGTTCAGGGAACTGACTGAAGGTTTGTGAAAGGCGAAGACCCTCATGGAAGAACAACAAACGCATGCTACTCCTTGGGGAAAGCTCTTCCTTTCCCCAAACTCCATTTTTTTCATCACCCAAGTGGAGGACCCACCTATGCGCTGCTTGTCTGCTGGGGATGCAGCAGTAAAACCAAGCAGAGAGAAAAAAGGGCCTAAAAAAACCTTTAGCCTAAAAATTCGCTTGCGTTTTTTCCAATACAAAATGGGGTCACCACTCTTCCAGCTATCTTTCTTTCTTTTTTTTTTAATTTTTTTATAGACATGTTTTATTTATTTATACGTGGTGCTGAGGATCGAACCCAGGGCCTCCCGCATGCGAGGCAAGCGCTCTACCGCTGAGCTACAATCCCAGCCCCCCCAGCTGTCTTTCAGATCCCCTCCCTTCACTGCCAAAGTTCTTGGGAGAATAGTTGCAGTCAATGGATGAACTTCCTCTCCTTCCATTCTTTGTGGAGCTACCAGTAAATACAAATGCCAGTCCCAATCCCAGTGGCCTTTGTCACCATTTTTCTGAAATGTTTGACACTGGACCCTCGCCTCTCTCCTGAACCACTTCTGGCCTTGGCCTCTGTTGTAACACTCACAGCTTCTCCTCTTCCTTCTTTGCGATACTTCATTCTTGGCCATGTGTACCTCTTTCTCCATCCGCCCTTTAAGTGCTGGTGTGGACTCCAAGTCCTCTTCTCTTTTATCTACACATCTCACCTATTCCCAAGCCATGTTCTTCTAACCCACTCGTTTCTGTCTCCAGCTCTGATGTTTCAGTTGTAATCTGGACACATCTAGTCTGTTCCTATTGGATACACAGCCTCCCACACCTTTCTCACAATTCGCCATGTCCAACCCTGGTTTTATCTCCTTGCTCAAACCTGCTTCTCCATTTCTTCCTCTGACTCCATTCAGCATCACTACCAGGCCAGGTAGTGCCTAAACTAGAAACCCAGGAGCCATCCACTGTGTCTCTCCTTCCTTATCCCCACATTTTCTTAGGTTTCAAGTCCTGTTTATTCTACTTCAACACATTTTAAATTCAACAAATGCTTATTGAACCTCCATGAAAGACCAGACAGCATCTGCAGAGCAACCTCATGAATTAAGTATTATTATTCACATTTACTAGATGAGAAAACCAAGAAACATGCATCTCAAAAATGTCCTCTTCTGCTGGGTGCAGTGGTGCACACCTGTAATCCCAGTGGCTCGGGAGGTTGAGGCAGGAGGATTTTGAGTTCAAAGCCAGCCTCAGCACTTTTGTGAGGTCCTAAGCAACTTAGTGAGACCCTGTCTCTACATAAAATATAAAAAAGGGGTGGGGATATAGCTTAGTGGTTAAGTGCCCCTGGGTTTAATTCCCAGTACAAAAAAAAAATCCTTTTATACCTGGCCATGGTGGCACATGCCTATAATCCCAGTGATTTGAAAGGCTGGGGCAGGAGAATCAAAGTTCAAGGCCAGCCTCAAGAACTAGCAAGGCCCTAAGCGACTTAGCAAGATCCTGTTTCAAAATAATAAAAAAATAAAAAGGGCTGGGAAAGTATCCCAGTGGTAAAAACCCCTGGGTTTAATCCACAGTACTGGAGGAAAAAAAAAAAAAAAAAACTGTCCTCTTCTCTGTATTCCCCAAAGCTACCATAATATCTCTATCTATGTCTCCATCACCAAGTCATGAGTTCTTTGAAGTCAGGAATTGAGTTATGACTCAGTGTCCTGGCAAAGTGACTAGTACCCCGTGGGAAACTAGTGAGGGATCATTCATGGAAGGATCAAAGGAAGGAAAGAAGGAAAGAAGGAATAAATAAGAGGGAGGAAGATGTGAAGCAGATTCATTGTGCAGTGGTCACCAACTTGCCTGAGTCCAAAGAGAAATAGCACCACACACACACCTACACACCAGGTTACATGAAGAAGGTTTATTCCTTCTAGAGATGTAGCAAAGGACAACAAAAACCCAGTGCTCATTGCAGGCAAGTTCCCCAGGGTTCGGGAAGGGTGCCCAGGGAAAATGGAATCTCATCTGTGAATGCTCCTCTACTTGCATTGCAGCTGGGGCACCCAGAATCGGCCCTCGGCTGGTTTTATATGTCAAGGCAAGGTGAGTTGGGCTACAATATTGTTTCTAGAAGGACTGGAACAGAGCCCAGGCTGTTCCAGCCACCTCCGACCTGTCTCAGGATGTTGCATTCCCAGAACATTCTACAGTGATTCTTGAGAACTGCAAGTAAAAAGAGGAAGAGAATGGAGTAAGTTCAGTCACCTGGAGAACTGTCATAGTGGGCAGAAAGTGTCCTCATCTACCTCATCTCAGCCCTTCTCCTGAGCCCCACTGTTTGACACAGACAGGTGTGTGAGAGTTAGGGGAACTAACATTGACAAAATCATCATTTAGACTCTTTGTGCCTAATGACAACACAGTCTCATAGTTGAGCACTAATTGTGTGTTGGTCCCTGCACCAAGACCTGTTACGTTCTGCTGTGCAATCATCACACCAGTGCTGAGGTCAGGGTCATTCCCTCCTCATGAGAACACAGGGGCTTGGAGAAGTTCAGAAACTTGTGTAGCTGCGAACAACAGAGCCAAGATGGGAACCCAGCCTGGTGATTCAGACTGTGAATCTAACCCCTATATTCCCTCATCAAGAAAATGAAGACCGAAGACCAAATCTATGGCAATTAGAGATGTGTGTTTCTTGGAAATTGTTTGAAAATGACAAATGAGAAAGCAAGGGCTTTCACTGTGGTGGAGGAGACCTGCTGAAGTCCCCAGAGCCAAGTGTAAAATTGTCTGTAATGCTAATAATGTCACATTTATTCAGAGCTTTGCCATTTGCATTTAAGGAAACTTTTTTTAGTTGTAGATGGATGCAATACCTTTATTTTTATTTGTTTTTATGTCATGCTGAGGATTGAACCCAGTGCCTCACACATGCCAGATGAGCATGCTACCTCTGAGCCACAACCTCAGCCCTGTATTTTATTTTATTGTTTGTTTATTTATTTTGTTGCTGGGGCTTGAACCCAGGGCTCCATACATGCAAAGCAAATGCTTTATCACTAAGCAATATCTCTGGTCCTATTATTTGTTTTAAAATTGAGGTAAAATGTACAAAGCATAAAACTGTTTTTACCATTTTAAATGTACAACTCAGTGGCATAAGGACATTCACAAAGCTGTGCAACTATCATGACCATCTATTTCCAGAATGCTTTTTTTTCTTGCAAAATTGAAACTCTGTACCCACTAATCCCTGATGCCCCATGCCTCACTCACTCTGCCTGGCTGAGTATTTCCTGTCTCTATGCACTGACTACTCTAGGTGCTTCATGGAAAGGCAGTCATGCCGTATTTGTCCTTTTGTGACTGATTTCTTTCACTTAGCATAACATCCTTAACCTCATTCTTTGTAGCATGTATCAGAATTCCCTTTCTTTCTTTTTTTTTAGTTGTTGATTGACCTTTATATATTCATTTTTTATATGCAGTGCTGAGGATTGAACCCAGTGCCTCCCACACGCGAGGCAGGCGCTCTACCACTGAGCCACAATCCCAGCCCCTTTCTTTTATATATCACAGTAGATCCCACAATTATGTATAATTATGATGCACCAATAAAAAAGAATTCCTAGGCTGGGATTGTGGCTCAGTGGTAGAGCACTTGCCTCACATGTGTGAGGCACAGGGTTCCATCCTCATCACCCATTTATTCATGTGGATAAATAAAATGAATAAGATAAAAGCATTGTGTCCATCTACAACTAAAATTTTAAAAGTTTTAAAAATTGTACAAAATAATTCTCTTCCTTTTCAAAGCTAAATAGTATTCCTCTGTATGTATATACCACATACAGTTTTTATTTATTTATTTATATATTTTTTAAATGTTTATTTTTTAGTTGTAGGTGACAGAATACCTTTATTTTATTTTTATGTGGTGCTGAGGATCGAACCCAGTGCCTTATGTGTGCTAGGCGAGCATGCTACCACTGCGCCATAATCCCAGCCCCTATTTATTTATTTATTTATTTTTGGTAGCAGGGATTGAACTCAGGGGTACTCGACCACTGAGCCACATCCCCAGCCCTATTTTGTGTTTTATGTAGAGATAGGGTCTCACTGAGTTGCTTAGCGCCTCGCCATTGCTGAGGCTGGCTTTGAACTAGCGATTCTCCTGTCTCAGCCTCCCTAAGTGCTGGGATTACAGGCGTGCACCACCGCACCTGGCTTGCATTTTATATGCTTACTTTATCTGTGTAATTTTATAGAGTAGAAAGCACATCCCCATTTTTCAGACTAGGAAGTTGAGGTTTAGAAGGGAAGTGGCTTGCCCTAAAGGTAGAACTGGGGCTAGAACCCAGGCCCCATCTTGTTTTTCTGCTCACTCCTTACTTCGTCATAAGGCCTTCCAGGCACAAACTCCTGCTCATCTGTGATTGAGGTCCTCAAACAGCTGATTGGGGAGTCTGCCTGTGCTCCCTCATCACGGAGGTCATCCTAAGCCAGACCAGACCCAGCTGTAGGAGATGCAAACTGAGACAGGGACTCGGACTCCACCCAGACCTGCAAGTTCCCAACAGGGAGAGCCCATGGCTATAGGTGAGATGAGGAGAGTACTTGTTAGGCAGGGTCTTTGAACTCTGGCAGGCTGAGTTCTGACCATAGGGACAGGGTCCTCAGAAGGAGATGAGATAACAGGTGGGGTGATTTCTAGCATGGAACAGCAGGTGACCCAGGAGAAGAGGGTTTTGTAGAAGAGGGTTTATGTATTTGTCAGACAGGCTAGTGAGATGCTCAGCTGTATCCTATGAAGCAGACTGTTCCAGATGCATCTTCAAAGGTGCCTGGGAGTGGAAGGAAGGAAGCACACACAGTGCTTTGCTGAGCCTGGCACAGCCAGATAGAGGTGCATGTGACAGTGGACTCAGGTATGAAATCCATGTTAGAGAGTGGGGTGCCATGTGCAGAGTGAGCCTCAGGTCTGGGGAAGGGAATCTCAAGCTATCTCTGCTATTTGACAAGGACTCTAAATGTCCACTCCCATCCCGGGCCCTGTGGAAGGAGGGTATCCAGAGAACAGATCACATCACATCATGACCTTGCATGGCCTGGCTCCCGGCATCCTTCAGCTTCTCGTGCTCTGGTGCAGGTCATCAGAGAAACCCCCGGATATTGCCTGGTGCCTCATTAATGGCCTTGCTGAACTCATTTAGTTGATCTTTCTCCCCTTCTTAGTCTCCCAGCTCTGAGCTGTCACCTTAGTGACTCCCAGCCTGTGGCTGGCTTAACCCTTGGTGGCTCCTGCACCAAGGACCTTGCAGGATCTTGCAGAGGTTTCTGTGGGTTCCATGACACAAATTCAGAAAGACTACCAGAGCTCCCTCAGAGGATGCATTCATTCCCCAGGGCCGCTGCAGTGCAACACCATAAACTGAGTGGCTTAAAAAAACAAATTTGTTCTCTAACATCTTTGGAAATTAGAAGTCTGAAAGACAGGGTTGATGCCTTCTGAAGGCTCTGAAGGAGAATGTATTTCATGCTTTTCCAGAAGCTCCTGGTGATTTTCTGGCAACCTTTGGTGTTCCTTTGCTTATAAACACATCACACCAGCCTCTGCCTTCATTTTCAGTCTTCTCCCTGTGTGTGTGTGTCTGTGTCCAAATTTCTCCTTTTCATAAGGACACCAGCCATATTGGATTAGGGCCCATCCTAATGGCCTCATTTTAACTAGGTTAACTCTGTAAAGACCCTATCTTGGGCTGAGGTTGTAGCTCAGTGGTAAAGCACTTGTCTCGCACGTGTGAGGCACTGGGTTTGATCCTCAGCACCACATAAAAATAAATAAAGATATTGTGTCCATCTATAACTAAAAAAAATTAAAGAAGACCCTATCTCCAGGTAAGGTCACATTTTGAGGTACTTAAGGCTAGGGATCTAATATATCTTTTGGGGGAACACAATTTAACCTGTAATGGGGGAATATTTTACCCTCTTTTTCAACCCTCCTGTGAACACTATAGGAAACACTTTAGAAAACTCATAGCCTTTAATGTCCAGAATAGCATGAATTAGATCTCAGAAAGAACTCCCTAATGGATCATAATGATTGTATATCTCTAGCCAAGGGGAAGAGAATGGAGAGGAGGAAGAGAGGAAGGGGAGGGACTAAAAGAGAAGGAATGGAAGAAAAACTACACCTGAACTCATTTTCAGGCCTGTGCTTTTAAGAAAGGAGACAGTGGCAAAATCTCTCTAAAGGCTTAAAGTGAATCCCTCAGCTGGATTGAAACCAAAGCTTTGGCCAGAGAATATTGATATATATGAAAGAAACTTTCCTCTTGCAGATAAAATATGGAATGAAAAAAAGTGTCACATAAAAGAATATATGCCACATAATTCCATCAATGTGAAAGTGAAGCTTAACCAAATCTATGGTGATAGAAGTCAGAAGTGGTTACCTTTGGAAGCACCGATTGAGGAGGCATAGTTGAACCATATTGATCTGGGTGGTATTTACATGTATGTGACAATTCATGGAGATACGAATTTAGGATGCCCATACTTTATAATATCTAAATTATATCATTAACTAATAAATAAATAAATGAAAGAACCCTTTCCTTACTTTTTTTTTTGGTCCTGGGTGTTGAATCCAGGGACACTTAACCACTGAGCCACATCCCCGGCCCTTTTTTATATTTTATTTGAGACAGGATTTCACCAAATTGCTTTGTGCCTTGCTAAGTTGCTTGGGCTGGCTTTGAACTCATGATACTCCTGCCTCAGCCTCCCTAGCAGCTGGGGTTACAGGCATGTACCACCATGCCCGGCCCTTTCTTACTTTTCTTTTCCCAGCTAATCACCCCACTCTGTCCAGTTGTTGGATGGTTTCTATATTCCTGATGTTCTCAAATGTGAAATAATGTAGATACACATCTAACATGATGTCTAGCACATAATAGGTACTGCCAAAATTCAAAATCTTGTCATGCACCCGTGCATATCATGTTCTGGGGGATACAGGAGTAGTGTCTAGAGATGGCCTGGGCTCCCTCCACATCTCCCATCCATGGAACATGGAGCCAGGTTCTGGGAGTAGAAGGGTGTTCAGGCTTTTGGAGGTATAATAGTAAAAAATAATGTTTCCTATCCCCAGGAACAGAACACAACCCAGCAGAAACCCCAAATCATAATTAAAAGATGCCCTGCAACTCCCTTGGCAGCATAAATTTTGAAGATGAAAGTAAATGATTAAAATAATTAAACACTTCAAGCTGACAAGCTGGAGCAGAATCTTGCCAGCGGACGTTTGTCAGTAATTAGCTAATTAATCCTGGCGCAGATTATAAGCCATAACAAACCAGTCAGGCTGAACAGAGCCGGCTGCTCAGAATTAGACTTTTAAAAGAGAAAAGGGTGCTGGGGTGGGGGTGGGGAGGCAGATAAGAGGGAAGGAGTTGAAATAAGAAAAAGACATGGCATTTGTAGCTACTTGACCCTACACTACCAGATAGTGTGGGTCCAGCCTCTGCAGGGCTTCCTGGAGAGTTCTGCCTGTGTCAGGGCTAGAGACCAAGAAAGAGTACTCTGAACCTCTGGCCCCTAAACCAAAAGGAACAGTGGGAAGGAGCTCAGGTAGGAGATGCTATCTGCATCAGATGGGTACAGAATTATTCCATTCATTATTCCATTCAGCAAGGGACCTCAGGAATGACAAGTCTCCCATTTCTGTGAAAAAGTGACAAAATTCAAGTGAGGAATCAGGGCCTAGCCTAGCAGTCTGGGATCAGGGCAGGCTCTAAACCAGGCTCTAAACCCCCTGTCTCATGGAAATGTAATTAAAGTCACACATATAATTAAATAGAATAAAAAGAAACAGATGAAATTAATTTAAATGATATATTTTATTTAACTCAGCATATCTAAAATGCTATCATTTCATCATATAATTAATGTGCCAACATTTTTCTGTGAGTTTTTTTTACATTGTCTGGTTTTTTTTTTAATGAAGTCTTTAAATTCTAGTATGTGTTTTACACTTACAGCCCATATCAAGTCTGACTAATTACATTTCAAGTGTTCGATAGCCACTTGGGACTAATAATAAGTGGGGGAAAGGGATCCCAAGTCCTGGGACAGTCCTGGGACAGAGGTGGAGGCCATCAGAGTGATATGACCACCTGATAATTTGTCTTTCTGTCCTTGGTCATTCTTCAACCTCATTGCTCCTGCTAGCTGTTTCCAGCCAAACCAGCCTTGCCTTTGAGGCTCCCTAAAAATAAAGCATCTGGGAAGAACAGAGGAGAACCCAGAGGGGCTGGATTTCTGCCCTGGTAGACACATGGGGCAGAGCTGTGCTGTCGCTTCTGCAGAGTGTGCCCTGCAGGCTGTGAGTGTGATTGTATCTGTGCACTTCTGTGTTTCAGAGATGTTCCTGGGCATGGGCACTGACCTTCAGAAGGCCCCCTGCAGTTGTAGTCCTCAGGAAAAGCTCAGTTTCCTTCATAATCATCACGTCAGGCCGTGGGCAAGACATGGCCCATTTCACTTTAGAGGAACGTTCTGTAAAGACCATCAGATGAGGGCTGGGGTTGTGGCACAGTGGTAGCGCACTCGCCTAGCACGCGTGAGGCACTGGGTTCGATCCTCAGCACCACGTAAAAATAAAATAAAGATATTCTGTCTGCCTACAACTAAAAAAATAAATATTAAAAAAAAAAGACCATCAGATGAAATCCATCTCTTGGGAAATAATCAGGATCTTTTGGGGGTGAAGATCAGCCACTTCTATCCAGAGATAGTATCTCTTCCACAATCCTGGCTTAAACTCACAGAGAAGAGTTGAATCTCTCAGAACCTACTTCAGAGCTCTGGTAAGGGTCAGGGAGTGAAGAGACACCCAGCCTCTGACCAGTGGCACAGACTCGTTGGTACAGTCACTGCCATTGGCCCCATAGCCCAGAAGAGAGGTCTGTGGATGGAAGGGGAGACAGGAGGGAGAAGATGGACTCTGAGGGCCACTGCTACAGCTCAGACTGCAGGGCAGGAGAAGACACTTTGATTTCTGAACTCCCCTCCAAAGAGCCCCCAAACTTCCTCCTTATTTAAGCCAAGCCTGAGCCTCCTCTAGGAACAAGGAGGTAAGCCCTTTTTTTGTACAAAAAAAGACCCACATTTGATTACACATTGCATAATAGCCAGGAGCTCTATGGCCACAATAGAATAAAGCAGCATTGCTGAGGGCCAAGGGAGATGCAAAGAGAATGTTGTAGTGTTTCAGGGCTCAGAGACATCCCTGTGAGCTGGGTTGATCAGGGAATGCCTCAAGAAAGAGCCAAGCTTCAGCTGCACCTTGGAGCTGTGGAGAAATCAGAGAACAGAGAGAAAGAAGGAGGGCTCTTTGGCAGGAGAATTGACATAGACTCATTTACACAGCTCTTTAGAGTTTACAAAGCGTGCTCACATATGTAATCTCATTTTATTCTCATTGGGTTGTAGGATCTCAGAGATAGTATAGCATAGTAATTACAAGGGCAGTTTTAAAATTTTCTGGTTAAATGTGGCAGACGGAATAAAGGCACTTATATCTTCTCCCTTAATAAATCTCACAAAATAAAAATAAAGGAATCTAAAGGAGCCAATGGTGGACCCCGGTTTTAAAAGGTGGCAAGTGAATGAGAGTTGGCAGAGCTGAGCTAACTGCTTATCAAGGGCTAAAGCAAAGGATGCCAAAGAGCAGTCAGCCACTTGGAGTCCCAGGGCCTGGGGAAAACTCACTTATAAGGCACCAGTTACTGCAGAAGATGGAAACGAGGTAGGGACCAAGAACAAGGGAATGGGTTGAGAGTCTGCCTACGAAGCAGGTCTCTCAGCTGTCACACACAGACAGCTGACTACCCTGGCAGGCACTGGAGGTCTTCCTCTGTTCAAAAAGTGAACTGGAGAGGCTTTGGCCTAGAAACACTTGGAATAGTGGAAATCAGGGAAAGAAGTCATAATGGAAAGTAGGTGTTAGGGGACGGTGGGCAATGAAACCAGAAGGCTTGTGAGACAGTTTCTGAGATTCTCAGATGGAGAATGATTTTTTTTTAAATTTTTTTTAGCTGTAGATGGACATAATGCCTTTATTTTATTGCTTTGTATGTGGTGCTGAGGATCGAACCCAGGGCCTCACGCATGCGGGGCAAGCGCTCTACCGCTGAGCTACAATCCCAGCCCTGGAGAATGATTTTTCACTGGGGACGTTGAGCAAAGACTTTTAGATACTGAGCAAGAAACCAGAGAAAACAGAAGAAATTGTGAACAAGACAGAAGTTTCTAGAACAAAAAGACCTACAGCAGACATAACAAACATAACAAAAGAAAATGGGCCCACACCAAGTCTCATTGGAGTGAACGTTTTATGGAAAAGGATACAGATAAAATATTTAAAGTGTCCTTGCAGAAAGGACAGGATATATGCAAAAGACAATGTGGAATCAGGAATAGCAATGGACTTCTCAGCAGCCATACTGGAGCAATGCCTTCAAGATTCACAAGTATTTTAATGCTATGCAAGTTAAAAATCAATTGTGAAGGTAGAATAATTTTCTGAAATACAAGATCTAAAGATTTTTTTTAAATTTTGTTTTTTGTTTTTTGTACTGGGAACTGAACTCAGCCACATCCCCAGTGGGCCCCCCCACCTTTTTTTCTTTTATTTTGAGACAGGGGCTTACTAATTTGCTAAGGGTTTTGCTAATTTTATGAGGCTGGCCTCAAACTTGCTGTCCTCCTGCTTCAGCCTCCTGAGTAGTTGGGATTAGAGGTTTATACTACCACACATGGCTTCAAGATTTTTCTTGGAAGTTACTAAAGGATGTGCTCCATTACACTTGATCTTAGCCAAAAGGCCAAGAAGTGATAAGAATGTGCTCCATTAAAATGACAGACTAAATCAAGGGAAAAAATATGTCCAGGAAAAGGGGATCCAGCTAGACTGGAAAAATGACAAAGGAAATTCCCTGAACAACTTCTGTGCAGATGGCCCAGAGGAAGATGGAAGTATCCTTCGAGGAGGAAAAAAAGTTAGAGGAAAGCTAATAGATTACCTGATGTGTTTTGTCATGTGGAAATTGGCATTTAGAAGATATTTGCATTATATTGAAGAGTTTGGGAAGAATTCATAATAAAGATATGTAAATTTGGGGGGGGTACTGGGGATTGAATTCAGGGACATTCAGCCACTGAGCCACATCCCCAGCCCTATTTTGTATTTTATTTAGAGACAGGGTCTCACTGAGTTGCTTAGCATCTTGCTGTTGCTGAGGCTGGCTTTGAACCCATGATCCTCCTACTGTTTCAGCCTCCAGAGCAGCTGGGATTACAGGTGTCCAACACTGCATCCAGCCTGGGAAATTTTTTTAAATGGAAGAAATGAAAAAAAAAAAAAAAAAAAAAAAGACCACTAACAAGGAAAGGCAAAAATTGCCACAGGAAAGATAATGAAATATTAGTTTTAGCAATGAATTATATGTGCCAAATCAGTGAGGCAAACACTGAATATTGATTTAACAAAAAATTGTGATATAAGAATATTGGAACAGGGGCTGGGACAATGGCTCAGTGGTAGAGCACTTGCCTAGCATGTGTGAGGCACTGAGTTCAATTCTCAGCACCACATATAAATAAAGTAAAGACAATTGAAGCCAGGCGCGGTGGTGCACGCCTGTAATCCCAGCACTTAGGGAGTCTGAGACAGGAGAATCATGAGTGCAAAGCCAGCCTCAGCAATGGCGAGGCTGTGAGACCCTATCTCTACATAAAGTAAGCGACTCAGTGAGACCCTATCTCTACATAAAACACAAAATAGGGCTGGGGATGTGGCTCAGTGGTCAAATGCCCCTGAGTTCAATCTCCAGTACTAAAAAAAATAAAAATAAAAAAATAAAATAAAGACAATTGACAACTGAAAATATATATATAAAAAAGAATATTGGAACAATGGGAGAAAAGAAGTGTGTGACATAAGTATACTAAATTCTTATCTCCTATATAAACTAAGAAACAAACATTATAAGCATATTACTTCAACATTATTAGGTAAATACCAGTAGACACAGCAAAAATGGTTTAAAAGTTTACTTTTTTTTTTTTTTTTGGTACCAGGGACTAAACTCAGGGGCACTTAGCCACTGGGCCACATCCTTGGCTTTTTTAAATTTTAAGACAGTGTCTCATTAAGTTGCTTAGGGCTTTGCTAAATTGCTGAGGCTAGCTTTGATCCTCCTGCCTCAGCCTCCCTAGCTTCTGAAATTACAGCTGTGTGCCACTGTGCCCAGCTAAAAATTGACTTTAAAAAAAATGTACATGCATTGATTTGAAAACAAAATGCAGTCTATAATTCAGATTTCTAGAAAATTAAGTTTAAAATGTAGTGATTAAATGTAAACTCCAATAGGGCAGGGAGTTTGGTCTGTCTGCACACTGCAAAATCCCTGCAGCCTAGTATATTAGTTAATACATAAATACAGTGAGCACTCAATCAATTCCATTATCATTCTTCATATTTGTCTTCGGGGCACCTCTCTCTGTGCTGGAGCATCACCATGGCTTCCCATAATGCATACGCAGACATGTACACACATGCACACATATATTTAGGTAAGCCTCCGGACATGTTTCCTCCCACAGTACTTGTCAAATAAATTGAAAATGCTTCTTCAGGGTTGAGGTTGTGGCTCAGTGGCAGAGCACTTGCCTAGCATGTGTGAAGCACTGGGTTCAATTCTCAGCACTGCATATAAATAAATAAAATAAAGGTCTATTGACAACTAAAAAAGTATTGATTTTTTGAATGATTTTTGAATGATTCTTCAATGCATGCATTATTACCCCATTTTGCAGATGAATAAAGCAAGTCATATAAACCATAAATGCAATAACCATCATTTCCAGTCTTGGCCTCCAGTCTCCATATCCGTTGTTCTTCCTTCAGCACAGTTGTAGAGGCACTGAGCGGAGAAATCACCTAGATTTATGCAAATGACAAATGGACCTGCTTGCCTGGAAAAGAAGTAGACTTGTGCAGGAGAGGAATAGGAGATGACTCTGGGGATGTAAATGACTATCATATGGTGGAGCAGGGCCTTGAAATAAAGTGGAAGGGCCTGGAAATTATTCAAAAGAGATAAGGAGGGCTGGAGTTGTGGCTTAGTGGTACAGCGTTTGCCTCACATGTGTGAGCACTGGGTTCGATCCTCAGCACCGCATATCAATAAATGAGTAAAATAAAGGTCCATCAACAACTAAAAAATATTTTAAAATAAGAGATGGGGAGCCACTCAAAGTCTTTAGATGAAAGAAGCCCTTTAAAAAGCTTTGGTTGGCAGCTATATGCAGAGTGTACCGGCATGAGAACTTGGGGCACAAATACCTCTTAGGGGGCTGCCCCAACAAAATGATAATGTTCTAACTAACTGTGGAGGCAGTGTCAAGAAAAGAGTTTTTAGAAATCAGTGATGTTGATAAACCTCCAGTCAGACCAGGAAAAGGGGAGGGTAGATACAAATGACAAATCAGGAATCTGAGAGGGGTTTTTAATTAAAAAATGACAAAATTGAAAGAATAATAAGGGAATAGTATGAACAACTTTATGCCAATACATCTGCCAATTTAGTTAAAAATACACTTCCTCTGAATGACCCAAGCTTGCCCAAGAAGAAGTGGATAACTTAAATAGCCCCACATCTGTTAAAGAAACCACATCCTAAGGGAGGATGTGCATGTTCTTTATTGCAACAGGCCATGATATTCAGTGCCACTATAGGCTCCATCTCACTCATTGAGTTCATGCAAAGATTAATTTAAGTTTGGCTGAAATATATTTCCACTTCTTTCTTTCTTTCCTTCTTTCAGTCCTAGAGGTTGAACCCAGAGGCACTCTACCACTGAGCTGCATCCCCAACCCTTTTTATTTTATTTTGAGACACAGTCTCACTAACTTGCCAAGGCTGGCTTTGCACGTGCAATCCTCCAGCCTCAACCTCCAGAGTCACTGGGATTACAGGTATGCACCATTGCGCCCAGCTATAATCCAGTTTCTGAAGACTCTCCTGCTAGGATAATGCAGCCCACAATATCTGTCCTTGGTGCTGACCATATGCCCCTATTCTTTCTTCAAGGGAATTAGAATCACAGAGTTCATCCCCAACCCACATCCTGAACCTAGTGGCATCTGTCCATGGTCCTGAGTACAATGCCTGAGCATGATTCTTATTGACACTGTAGTTTTGGGGGCCCATTTCAGAGCTTATAATTTAGTTTTGCCCTGCACGTATGAGGACTCAAGAAGATGCTACACTCTGCCTGCAGCACCAGAGACTCCAATGGCCCTGCATTGCCCAACTCAGGTGTTTTAGTCAGCTTTTTCACAGCTGTGACTAAAAGATCTGACTAGGGGGCTGGGGCTGTAGCTCAGTGGTAGAGAGCTTGCCTAGCGTGCGTGAGGCACTGGGTTCGATCCTCAGCATCACATATAAATAATAAACAAATAAAATAAAGATCCATTAACAACTAAAATATTTTTAAAAATATCTGACTAGAACAATTTTAGGGAAAAAATTATTTTGGGATCCATAGTTTCAGAGGTCTTAGACCATAGAAGGCAAGCTCCATTCCCCAGGGCTCAAAATGAGGCTGGACATCATGGTGGTAGACTGTGGCAGAGAGAACCAGCTCACGTGATGATCAGAGAGCAGAGAGAGACTCCACTCTCCAGATGTAAATATATATCCCTAAGCCACTCCCCAATTCCCATCCTTTTCAGCTACACTCTACCACCTTAGCCACCTCTCAGTTAATCCCATCAGAGATTAACTCACTGGTTAAGTTAGGGCTATAACCCAATCATTCTCTGAACCTCCTTGTTTTGTCTCATTTGTGAGGTTTTGGGGGACACCTCACATCTAAACTATAACATCAGGCAAGGCTGAAGCCAAGCTCTTTGGACAGATAGTCTGCATAACTTGGGTCAAGAGGCCAACCCTCAGTAGAGAAGTCTAGGTCCCTGGGGAGAAGTCTGGCAAGATCAGAGCCATTGCTAACTGGGCAGATCTTCATTCTTGGAGGGTCATGAGAGGAAAGAAATGAAGGAAGCCTGCCACCTGGACTGGTGCAATTAGAGGTAAAGGAAGGGGCCACAGCAGGCATAAGAATGCCCAGGGCACCCCCAGGTACATGTGTCAAATTTGGGAAACAACCCTCTATATCCAGATGGTCCTTGGAGATCTGGAGAATCTGAGCTTCTCTTGTTCTTTTGCTGGTACTTGATGGTTTGTGCCCCCAAAGGCAACCCAGTGCTGTGAGGTGAGCTTCCTTGAAGGCAGAGCTGCTCTAGGTCAGGCCGAATATGAAGGCTCTCGCTGTCGCTGGTACATGACATCCAGTTGATGAATACAGAGGTAGAAGTAGAGTCAACAAAACAGGGCTTTCCAGAGTTTCAGCCTCTTGGGGAGAGTGGAGAGTCAATTTCCAACTAACATTTTTAGTGTCTACTATGTACTGGAGACTGCAAAGTACTTTTACAGACACTTCGTTATTTAATCCAAGCAATTCATTGAGAAACCTTTTTTTGTTTGTTTTTGTTTTACTGTGTGTAGTACTGGGAATTGAACCTGGGGACAGTCTATCATTGGACTACATTTCCAACCCTTATTATTTTTTAAAATTTTTGGGCAGGGTCTTGCTAACTTGCCCAGGCTGGCCTCCAACTTAGGATACTCCTGTCCAGATTCCCAAGTAGCTGGAATTATAGACATAAGCCACCATCCCAGAAATAAAGCTATTCTTAATCCCATACACATATGGGAATTAAGGCCTAGAGGGGCAAATAACTTGCCCAAGGTCACACAGTCACCAGGAGGCAGAGCCCTTGCTTTTCCCATCACATAGTGAAAACTCCCAGCTGTCTTGCACCCATTCGCACTGGACCCTCTAACAGGCAGTACCTTTCTGAAAGCCATCGTCCTTCTACCAGCTGGACCTGGCATGGCTGAATGAAGGGGGCATCAAACTTGTCCTCCTCCTTTACTCAGCAGCAGCTGGAGGAGCTCTGGGCACCTAATAGTCCTGGAGGCTGGAGACTTCAGGTGCAGGGGTGGAGTGGGAGGAGGAAGCAACCTCTGTGAAAGGAGGAAGCTGGTGGGAATGGGGGTGGGGTGGGAAAGGACTGACTCCCTGCTGTCCCCAGAACGATTCTCACCTGCCAATCGATGACTGAAGACTCACGTAAGTGCTAATCAGCTCCATTGACACGCACAGGCTGGGGCTACAATCCATTTTCACATGGAATGGCAGATCGATTCCTAATTCTCTACAGTCAGGGACCAGTCTCATCAGGCCATCTGTCCTTGAGGGACTCAGAAGCTGGTTAACTCTCTGCACCTCTGGTCACCTGTGAGCTTTGCCCTTCTCTATATTCTCCTCCAGATACAATCTTGCTCCCCAAACCATTGCCAGGCAGAGAAGCACAGTGGAACTCTGGGTTGGGATTCCAATAGGCCTGGGTTCCACTCTTAGATCAGCAGCTAATTGTGTGACCTCGGACCAGTCACTTCACCTCTTCTAACCTCAATTTTCTCAACTGTGTTGTGGGGAGAAAGATGTCAATTCTGCAGGGTTTCTGTGAGGTCCCAACTATATTTAGTGAATGTAAATTCATAAAACACTGAAAAATGTAACTAAAACAAAACACAGACAACCTCTCCTGAATCTAGCCATCTCTTTTCTTTTCTTTTTAATATTTTTTAGTTGTAAATGGATACAATATCTTTTTATGTATTTATGTATTTATTTATTTTTATGTGGTGCTGAGGTTCGAACCCAGTGCCTCACACATGTGAGGCAAGCACTCTCCCACTGAGCTACATCCCTAGCCCTAGCCATCCCTTTTCACGTCAAGCCCTATCTTTAAGGTCTGACCATGCTAGGAGGACAATTCTGTTGACACAGACGTAGGAGAGGTGTTCTCCTCTCTCAGGTTGGGTTAAGTTGCCAGGAAAGCTCCTGAGCCCTTGTTTTCTGACATGGTCAGACTTCCAGGTAGGGACCTCTGAACTCTGGAAACTGAGTTTGGAGGCAGCAGAAACCAAGCAGACAGGATCTGGATTCAGTCAGCCCAGGTGGAGCACCTGGGGAAATGGTGTTTCTAGGGCTCTGCATAAATTTCTGGGCTTATCTTCTACTCTCAAAAATGAAATTCCGATTTTGCTGGCAGCTGCATTTCCAGTAGCGACGGCGGAAATCCAGCTGTCGGCGGGAGTCTAGGCCTCCGTGGAGGTGGATCCAGTGGGAATCAGAGCCATCAGAACCGCCACCATGACTGTGGGCAAGAGCAGCAAGATGCTGCAGCACATCGACTACAGGATGAGGTGCATCCTGCAAGATGGCTGGATCTTCATTGGTACCTTCAAGGCTTTCGACAAGCATATGATTTTGATCCTCTGTGATTGTGATGAGTTCAGGAAGATCAAGCCAAAGAACTCCAAACAAGCAGAAAGGGAAGAGAAGCGAGTCCTTGGTCTGGTGCTGCTGCGAGGGGAGAACCTGGTCTCAATGACAGTAGAAGGACCTCCTCCCAAAGATACTGGCATTGCTCGAGCGCCACTTGCTGGAGCTGCTGGGGGCCCAGGAATTGGCAGGGCTGCTGGCAGAGGAATCCCAGCTGGTGTTCCTATGCCTCAGGCTCCTGCAGGTCTCGCTGGGCCAGTCCGTGGGGTTGGTGGGCCATCCCAACAGGTGATGACCCCACAAGGAAGAGGCACTGTTGCAGCTGCTGCCACTGCCAGTATCGCAGGGGCTCCAACCTAGTACCCACCAAGCCGTGGGGGTCCTCCACCACCTATGGGCCAAGGGGCACCCCCTCCAGGCATGATGGGCCTGCCTCCTGGTATGAGGCCTCCTATGGGTCCCCCAATGGGGATTCCTCCTGGACGAGGGACCCCAATGGGCATGCCCCCTCTGGGAATGTGGCTCCATCCCCCAGGGATGCGTGGCCTTCTTTGACCCTTGGCCACAGAGTTTTGGAAGTAGCTCCACAGAGGCGTGGGCCCGATTCCCCAGGGCCATGTTACTACAGACCTGTTTGTTTGTTATGCTGTTGTTCGTGGAGTCTCACCGGATTGTCTGGTTTCCTTTACAGGGCCCCCTCCCCCGGGAATGTGCCCACCAAGGCCCTAGACTCATCTTGGCCCTCCTCAGCTCCCTGCCTGTTTCCCGTAAGGCGGTATATAGTCCTTTTATTTCCTTGTGGCCTGACACTGGTTTGTAATAAACTCTCAAGAGAATATTGTACAAAAAAAAAAAAAAAAGAAATTCCCCCACACTGATGTTTTGACAGTACTCATCAGTTTTACTTAATTTCAGGAAAGGTGACCATGCTGTAGAGATGCCCTTTCTTTTCTTCCCATGAATGATCTTCTCCAGAAGGCAGAGCCCTCTGTATCCCTCAATCCTATCCCTGGTCATGATGATTAGATAGAGTGGGGCTAACCAGAATCTTTGCAAATTCATTGCACCAGGGAGAGAAGGTAACCGTTTTGGGAGCAGCTATAATAGTATATGTGAAAACAGAGAATAATGGAACAGACGTGCAGGAAAATGTAGAGGCAAGAATGCATAAGACCCTAAGAGGGGGCAAAGGAGGAGTTGCCATTGATGGTTTTCAGCTCCAGATCATATCAACTGTACTTGTGTGCCTCTGTGGGTTTAATCAGCTTCTCCTTTCTCCTTCCACCTTAAATAGACTTTTTTTTGGGGGGGGGGTTACTGGGGATTGAACTCAGGGGCACTTGACCACTGAGCCACATCTCCAGCCCTATTTTGTGTTTTATGTAGAGACAGGGTCTCACTAAGTTGCTTAGCGCCTCACTGTGGCTGAGGCTGGCTTTGAACTCGCGATTCTCCTGTTTCAGCCCCCCAAAGTGCAGGGATTACAGGTGTGCGCCACTGCGCCCAGTGTCTGTCTCAAACAGACTTTTAAAAGCTGGGTTGAATGCATTTATGTTACTTGCAGTTAAATAGCCCTCTATACAGAACAGACCTGAAGTGTACAAATGCTGCTTTACTGTGTTTTTCTTTCTTAAACTATGTAGTGTTAACATGGACACATTCAGTTGGATTAATCACCAAACACTGAATTAGAAGCATTTTGGCCATGAGTACTTTGGTCTACCAAAAGTGCTTCTGAATTAGCACACTACATGTGCCTAAGCACTGAATGAGGGCAGCCACATCATCCCTTAGCAGCACTAGATACTTTTGTTTTGGTTTTGGTTTTTGTGTAGCTGGAGATTGAACCCATGGTCTTGCACAGGCAAGATAAGTACTACTCTACAACAGCCCATGGGACTACTTCTTGAAGGTGTTAACTTTTGTTTCTCCTTTAGAAACTTGCATAGTACCTGATAGGAAATTTGCCCTTGGCAAATATACTTTGCAGGAGTAAATGAATAGTTATCAAGAATTGTAGCTGGGCACGGTGGCGCACACCTGTAATCCGAGCACTTTGGGAGGCTGAGACAGGAGAATCATGACTTCAAAGCTAGCCTCAGCAATGGTGAGGCACTAAGTAAGACCCTGTCTCTACATAAACACAAAATAGGGCTGGGGATGTAGCTCAGTGGTGAACTCACATCCCTGAGTTCAACCCCTGGTATCAAAAAAAAGAATTGTGATGACTGGTGTAGCATGTCTGTTAGCCCAGTGATTTGGAAGTTTGAGGCAGGCAGATCGAAAGTTTAAGGCCAGCCTCGGAAACTTAGCAAGACCCTGCCTCTAAATTTACCAAAAAAAAAAAAAAAAAAAGTAGTCTGTGGATATAGCTCAGTTGTAGGGTGTCCCTGGGTTCAATCCTCAGTACTGAGATTAACAATAATAATAAAGAAGCTGGGTACAGTAGCACACTCCTGTAATCTCAGCACTTTGGGAGGCTGAGACAGGAGAATCACGAGTTCAAAGCCAGCCTCAGCAATGGCAAGGCGCTAAGCAACTCAGTGAGACCCTGTCTCTACATAAAACACAAAATAGGGCTGGGGATGTGGCTCACTGGTCGAGTACCCCTGAGTTTAATCCTTGGTACCAAAAAATATATATATATACATATATGTACATATATATATATATATGTATATATATATATATATAAAGAGCCAGGCACAGTGGCGTATACCTGTAATACCAGCACTACTTTGGGAGGCTGAGACAGGAGAATCGCGAGTTCAAAGCCAGCCTCAGCAATGGCAAGGCACTAAGCAACTCAGCGAGACCCTGTCTCTACATAAAACACAAAATAGGGCTGGGGATGTGGCTCAGTGGTCGAGTGCCCCCGAGTTCAATCCCCAATACCAAAAATAATAAATAAATAAATAATAAAGAAAAAAAGAAAAGAAAGAATAAAATGAAAAAAAGAATTGTGATGACATCCAGTTGTTTGGGAGACTGAGGCAGGAGGACTATGAGTTCAAGATCAGCCTGGAGTAACACAATAGGATCTTGTCTCAAAAATAAATAAAGAAAAAAGATTTTAAAAAAGAGAAATAATGGTGATGACAGAAATGATAATGGCAACCATTCAGAGGAATCTAGTGTGCAACTGTGACAGTGTGGGCTGTGGGCCATCGTCCAGGTACATTATCACAGTGGAGCCCAAGGCTGGGAGGCTCCTAGGGAGATGACAAGTGCCTTCTGCATGTAGACCAAGCCATCGTTGTCACTGTGATTATTTCCGCCATTGGTGCTGGTGTTACACTACAGTGTGGCAGGTGCCAGCAGCAAGCTGGCTTGCCACATTTCTTCACGGCTGAGGCATCAGGGAAGCAAATGCTCCTCAAGGATGAGCAGCACAGAGGCCCAGATGCAGGCTGGGCTTTCAGCCTGGAGTCGCAGCAATCCAAATATGAATTCTGGGTTGTGGAGCCAGGGCATATTTGCATTTTAGTCTTGTCTCCATAGCCCTTGATATATCAGGAGTTGGGTGTAGAGAAGTGGGGTGCTCTGGGGAGGAAACCACTAGATTAAAGGGCCCTGAGCAGAAGATTCAACTTTCATTAGATCACAGCCCAAGTGGACAATGGGGGATTTCGGGGTGCGTTCTGCATGGAAGTTGTGTTTGGGATGAGAATGAAAGGGGGCAGGTAAGGTAGGGAATAACAGGATCCTGAATTCCTTTGTGGTCCTAAACCCTGGGAGGAGGCATGCCAGGCTTCCTGACTCTGTGTAATCTCCTTGGGGATCAGCAATCAGACAGCACAAATGATACTTCTGGTGTTTGTGCAGAATCCTTGTAAGTCCTCTGTGACTTTTCCTAAAGGATCCCAGCATTACTGTATTGAATGATAACAGGCTTCCTCTGTGAATAGAATTCTCTAAAAATCATTAGGTCCATTCTCCTGCCTCTGGGTAAGAGATTGAAACAATTACAGATAATAAATAACTATTGTTTGTCAGTGATGTGCTTGGTGCAGTCAGTTTCAGACAGTATAAGATAGCAACAGTTCAGTTCCACTGGGGCCGTGAGCTCCTGTGGGATCTACAAGGAGAGTGTTGTGGTTTTGGCCATTGGCAGATATCATTGCACTGGTCCCTGGAGATAATGCAAAGTGTAGAAAGGTGTCATTTGTCTGAAAGCTCCTGGGATGCTAGAGCCTGCTGCCAAAGACACCAGCCAGCCCTGGTATTTGTATTCTAGACCAACCATCTGCCCCAGGGATGATGGGGGGCAAAGAGATTTTCCAGCAAGAAGTCTTTTCCCCCCCAGTGAAGAAGCTAAATCCTGGAGTGCAAGACACAGTTACAAAGTTTATTAAATCTCTAGGTCTTGGATTTTCAGTTTGACCTCTTCCCCAGGACTGGCTCCATTCCAGAGCTTTCTCACTGAAAGCCAAACTTCCTTTTTCTGGGTTTGTAGTGGGGAAGTAGGGAGACAATTTGAAATTAAAGCAGGTTTTTCTCTTACTTGGCTCTCTAAGACTCTACTTCTATTAATTTGAGGCCTTCTATTAATTTGCTGGCCTAGGAAAGATGTTACCTTCTAGATTATTTATTCCAGATCTACACAGTTCACTCATTTGTACTACCCCAAACACACCTTCTCCCATCCTTGACCATATCCTTTGCCCTATTTCTTCAGTGGAGGCTTCAACAGGCTGCCTTCCTTCTTCCACACTTTGGTTTGGTACCCTCCATTCCCTCTGGTCTGACCTCCCTCTGGTCCAACCTTTCCCGTAATGGACTTCCTTCTGATATAGCACTAGAACCTCCCACATTGATAGATCTGATGGACAGTTCTTACAGACATTACTTGGCCCTTTTGATAATTTTGGGCTAGCTCTTGAGCTTGAACAGCAACCTTCACAGACAGTGGATAACAATCAGTGATAATAATATGTATGAAATGTCTACCATATGCCAGGCACTGGCTAAGCACTTTGTTCTTTCTTGTTTTACCTTCACAACCACTCTATGATGTAAGTACTGTCATGATCACTACCCTGCACTTTATATGAAATTAAACTAAGACTGAATAAAGTTGAACATCTTGTTCAAGATCTCCCAACATGTAAATGGTAGAGCTTGACTTCACACTCAAGCTTGTGTAGGTGCAGGGGCCCATGCCTGTAATTCCAGTGGCTCCGGAGGCTGAGACAGGAGGATTGAAAGTTCAAAGCCAGCCTCAGCAATTTAGAAAGGTCCTAAGCAACTTAGCAAGACTCTGTCTCAAAAAATGAACAAAGAGCTGAGGATATGGCTCAGTGGTTAAGTGCCACTGGTACAAAAAAAAATCAAGCTTGTTTTATTTCCAAATGCTATACAAATTGTTTGTGTGTGTTATTGTTTGTTTGTTTTTTGGGTTTTTTTCCCCTTGGTGCTGGAAGCCAGGGGTTCTCTACTACTGAGCTACATCATAAGCCCTTTCATTTTTTAAAAATTTGAGACAGGGTCTTTCTAAATCACTGAGGGCTTTGCCAAGTTGCTGAGGCAGGTCTCAAACTTGCAATCCTCCTGCCTCAGCTTCCTGAATCACTGGAATCACAAGCATGTGTGTCATCACACTTGGCTTTGCATAGACTTTTAACTTCCATGCTGTATTTTCTAAATTGGAGGAATTGAATTTTCTGGAGTATGACAAGTATCACTGGCAATTGTAGAGACCCTTTTATGCACCACGAAGAGGTATGTGTTTGGAAAAAAGAGTCTTGACCAAATGCAGAAAGTGCAAAATAGAAATGCAATGAGTAAAAGATGAACATCAGACTAAAGTAAAAATAGATGCCATGAAGGGCAGAGACATAAAAAAATGTACTTTGTAGAGAAGGAAGAGGCTGGAAATCATGTACAAAGAAGATTTAGAAATGTAGCTCATGGGCTGAGGATGCAGCTCTGTAGTGGAGTGCGTACTTGGTGTGTACAAGGACCTGGGTTCAATCCCCAGCACCAAAAAGGAAAAAAAAAAAAAAAACCCTACTTATGACCTTATGTGTTTAAGCCCCAATAGAAGAATATAGATGACAAAATATCGAAGTTGAGATATTTACCCAGTCAGCGTGGATGAATCCAGAGATACCACTAAGACTGAGTAGAATGGGACATCTGACTTGAATAAGGAAGAGAGTGTTTATACAAAGTGGACTTAATAAGGCCAAAACCTTGGAAGAACCGGGGCCTTTCCTGGAGGGGCAGGTAGCCTATGTCAGATGCAATCAAAGAGGTTAGGCATGTTGGGCCTGTAATTACAGCTTGAGAGGCTGAAGCAGGAAGATTACAAGTTCAAGGCCAGCTTGAGTAACTTAGTGAGACCCTGTCTCAAAGTGAAAAAATAAAAGGGCTAGAGATGTAGCTCAGTGGTACCACTATCCCTGGTTTCAATCCTCAGTATTGGAAAAAAAAAAAAAACAGATAAAGTTAACATTAAAAGGTGAAACCAAGCACAATAAATGAATACCAGTGGCTAAACTTCTAGACAAGTCTACGGATCAAAGGTAGGCCCAAAAGAGTAAAGCTAAACTTATTGAAGATCCAGTCAGAAGATGCCAAGCAAACTGAGTATGACTGGCAGAAGCAGATGAAGCAGGAGAAATGGAATCTTAAAGAGAAAGATGTTCATTCAGCCTAGTTCTGGCAAATGGCTGCTTCCTGTCAAACTGTGGACTGCTTTGAAAGTGCTGGCTTGCATGTGGCAATGGACAGATGTACTTTGTTCAAAATGTATCTACTAAAAGTGGTGGGTGTAAACCTTAATACAAGAAAATTTATACCTGTGATAGGCATGAATTCTACTCTACATCACTCAAATGTAAGAAGTGGCACATTATTCAACATCTCACAAATATTAGTTAAGTCCTCACTGTTTAGCAAGAGATTCAATTTTAGAATATTTTGCACGGGCTATCCTTCTCCCTAAGGTTACACAAAAATCCTGAACAGTGTATGCTGGTTTGGACTAGGTTTCCTAGGAGCAGAGACTGAGACAAGAATTCTTGTTCGAGGAATTTATTGGGGATTCTCTGAAGGAAAGGTGTGAGAGAAGCAAGATGGGACAGGGTGCCAAAAGCTGGCAAGAATGTGATCTTAGATGATTCTACAAGAAAACTCTAAAATACATAGGACTGCAGATTTTATTCCCCACTGAGGCAAGAGAGTAAATCTTTTGCATCCTTGTGTTAATTAGTTATTGATCAAAGCGGGATGAAGTCTCATGGGTGAAAAGGATGACGATTCTTCAGAAGACAGGGAAACTGGGATGTCAACTGACAGGTGGGGGGTAGTGTGCTGACATCTACCACAGTCCACCCCTTGCACCGATCAGAGGTTTTCTTCTCACGTTAAATTCACTCTAAGTATGGCTTCTCCAGGATCCTGGTTGGTCACAGTTTCTGAGAAAATGTACAAAAGAAGTGTTTTGAGAATGCAATATATTCTCTGCTGCTGCATGTGGTTCTGAGATGTAATTGATACTCATCATATTCTTCTTTTACCACCCATTTTAGATCTTCCTCCCCCTTGGCTTGTTTGATGGGTTAATCCACACATTGATTTTTAGAGAGTCTGGTCACTTGGTCGCCAGATCTTTAGCAGAACTTGATTGCTAAAAATTGCCCATTTATAGTTCTACTGGGCATGGGAGTACTAAGAGATGTCCCGGTGGATCATGTAAGTGTCAAACATAATCCTTTCTGCCTGCATTATGGAGCAGCAGTCTTACCTCCTTCTGATGCTTAGGATTAATCCTGTAAAATTGTGCAGTTAACTTGTACCCTCTGGACCTGCTCAGACTTGATCCCAGATACACAATATACACTTTTTGATGGATTGCTACTGGGCCCACTTGACTTTTATAATTAGATTGGTTTCACAGGACCCCACCCAAAATATAAAGGGTAAGTTATATGGTCATTTAATGTCCCCCTATAGTCAGACAATTGGTTTCCACCAGAATACCATGCCTTTGGGTTTTGAACTGCAACTCTTCCATTATAGATTAAAAGAAGTTACATATGACATTTTCCTTCACCAAAGATGCTTCTAGTAGCCAGGAGCAGTGGTGAAGCCTGTAATCCCAGCACTTAGAGAGGCTGAGACAGGAGAATCACGAGTTCAAAGCCAGCCTCAGCAATGACGAGGTGCTAAGCAACTCAGTGAGACCCTGTCTCTACATAAAACACAAAATAGGGCTGGGGATGTGGCTCAGTGGTCATGTACCAAAACAAACAAACAAAAAATCTTGATTGCTTACTTAAGTATATGCTGGTCTGGTACTTTGCTCTATGAGAAGAGCAGACTGCTACTCTTTGGGTTTGGGGACTGCATGGAATTCAGGGATCGGTGGATTTCCAGAAGTGTGATGGGATGATGTAATCTCTAAAAGTATGGTTACTAGGGTGGGACTGTTGATTGGCATTTCAAATTATATTCACTGGAACATGTCAAATCCTGATTGGCTAACAAGGAGTTGTCACTAAGTGGTTGGCTTGCAAAATCATGTTCACTGATGCATTTTTTTGGTAGATGTACACAATACCTTTATTTTATGTATTTATTTTTATGTGGTGCTGAGGATAGAACCCAGTGCCTCAAATATGCTAGGCAAGTGCTCTACCACTGAGCTACAACCTCAGTCCTGATATATGTTGTTGATTGATTAAAAGGTTTTAAATCTCTGGTAATTAATTGTTAACAAGATTATAGAACTCCCATTAATTGATTAGATGGGTTTGCATATTCCAGATTGTTACAATGGCCTCAGAAAACAGCCTTTTCATAAGAGTGTGGAAACATTTAAATTTTTAGTTTTCCTTTTTGGTCTTCACTCAGCCAAAGGCTACAGGAGAAACCAACAAGAATTATCTAGATATTTACCATTATGTTGATTTTCCTTGAAGATGAAATTTCATTTGGCAACGGTTGATTTATACATTAAATGTTGATCAGGATGATTTAATCCTCCTTTTTTTTTGTCATAAATTGAACCGAATTGGGGTGGTGGATGTGTAGATGCATATGAGACTCTCAGATAATAAATTTTGAGCAACTGTGAGAAAAATAAGAGTAACTAGAAACATAAGCAAAGTTTAAAGGCATCCTGAGCACAGGACCCAAGATTTCTCAAGCCTAACAAAGAACATGTTTCAAAAAACTCTTTGAATTTACCTTAAATAGCTAGATTGTATGTCCTTTCAGTTTAGATGTAAACTGTTCAGTTTCGGCTGTGGTGTTAATGTAGGGTATGAAGTTAGGGGTTGGATTTCGTGCACCTATGATATAATCTTCAAACCTCTTCATACATTTGTTTTCCCATTCTATAACAGGGGTCCTTGCCTAAGGACTTTAGACATAGCAGCTTGTTAGCATGAAAATCTGCCAAATACTTTCCTTTAGTTTTTACAGTATCCCTTTTATTGTGGTTCTCTGGCTTTTTCAACAGCAATTTCTTTGGGTAGCATCAAGGCATTAAGCCTATCAATGCATATGTTTATTTCCTTATTTTTACCAATTTGACATGCCTCCATAGGGTCATACTTCAGTCATTTGAATTGATTTGGCTTTGGGTTAAGGAAATGGATTCTTCAGGAGACTATGTTATTGTAGGAGAATTAATATAGCCTATAGGCAATACCATTAATGTATATTGTTGCTTTGCCCATGTGAATGAAACTGCTTCTGATTTTCCTTCTTGAATGATATGGAAAATAATACATTATCGGGTTAGTAGCTGCAAACGACATACCCAAGATTGTATTACTCTGCTCTAGTAAAGGCGGCAAATCCAACATAGCAGATACAATGTAGGCTCTTACTTAGTTAAGTTTGCAGTAGTCTACTGTCATCTGTGCTAATCCATCCAGTCTTTGCTTTGGGCCATGGGTTCTGATGGGGCAACCACCAACCACTGTATCCTTCAAATATTTGAGGGTGGCATTAATTTCTGTCAACCTTCCCCCCTCCATCTTAGTCTGTTTTATGTTGCTATTACAGAATATCTCATATTGGGTTCATTGAGGGTCTGCTTCTAGTGAGGGTCTTTGTGCTGCATCATAGCAGGTGGAAGGCATCGCCTGGGCAAGAGAGAGCAGCAGAGGGCTTTTACAACAAATGCACTCTAGTGATAACAAATACACTCCCATGATAATGACAATATCAATTCATAAGGGCAAAGCCCTCATGACCTGATCACCTCTTAAAGGTCCTTCCTCTCAACATTGTTACCTTGGGGATTAAGCTACAAACACGTGAATCTGAGGACACATTCCAACCATAGTACCCCCAGTACAATATTGTTTTAAAAAATAGCTTTAGTGAGATATAATTCACACCATAATATCCATATATGATCTGATTTTTGACATAGGTACATGCCTGTAAAACCATAACTGCAATCAAGATAATGAACATATTCATCCCCTTCTGAAATTTCTTTATGCCTGTTGCCTCTCTTTATCTGATCTCTCCCTATCCCTTTAGTCCCCAGGCAACCACAGATTTCTCTTCTGTCACTATAGATTAATTTGCATTTCTAGAATTTTATATAAATGGAATCACACAGTGTATACTCTTTGTGCCTGATTTTTTCACTGGGCATAATTATTTTGAGGTTTATCCATGTTGTGTGCATCAATAGTTCATTTGTCTTTTTGCTGAGTAGTATTCCATCATATTAATATACCACAACATGTTATCTGCTGAGCTGATCAGGAACATGGCTCCCTTCCTCCCTCTTTCATTTTTTGGATGTTACAAATAAAGCTGTTATTAACATTCATGTGCAAGTCGTCATGTGTCTTTAAATTTAAAGTGGATATCTTATAGACAGCCTATGATTGGGTTTTGCTTTTTCATCTTACTTGACAATTTCTGGCCTTCAATGGAAATGTTTGGGGGGATATATATATATATGTGTGTGTGTGTGTGTAAATGTACATATATATATTTTATATATATATAAATTTGTTTTGATACCAGGGATTGAGCTCAGGGGTACTCGACCACTGAGCCACATCCCCAGTCCTATTTTGTGTTTTATGTAGAGACAGGGTCTCACTGAGTTGCTTAGCACCTTGCCATTGCTGAGGCTGGCTTTGAACTCACGATTGTCCTGTCTCAGCCTCCCTAAGTGCTGGGATTACACGCATGCTCCACGGCGCCTGGCTAAGGCTTTCTTTTTTTACTACTGGTTTTCAGCAATTTGATTATGATATAGATCTGTGTAGCTCATTTCATGTTTCTGGTAATTGGAAATTGTCTAAATTCTTAGATATGTTAGTTTGTATTTTTCATCCAATTTGAAAACTCAGTTTCCTTTTTGCAGTACTGAGGATTGAACTCAGGGACACTCTCCCATTAAGCTACATCCCCAGTCCTTTTTAGTTTTTATTTTGAGACAGAGTCCCATTAAGTTGCTGAGACTGTCCTTGATCTTGTTATCTTCCTGCCTCAGCCTCCTCAGTAGCTGGAATTGCAGGCATGTGTATAGTGCCTGGCCCAATTTGGAAACTTTTTGCTATTATTAAAATTTCTGTCTCTTTCTCTCCTTTGGGGACTTTAATTGTATTATATTAGGGCATTTGATCTTGACCCACATCTTAGTGATGTGCTTTTCATTCTGTTTCCAGTCTTTTTCTCTCTGTTTCATTTTGTATAGTTTCTATGTGATATTTTTGATATACTATAATGGTTAGGATTGGGCTTCCCCTTGGCACTTTATATTGCAGTATCTCTTATTTTAGAGGTCAAGGATTGTATGTGAGGTTTCTGACAACTGTTAAGCATGACTACTCTAACCTTATATTTAGTAACCAAGGAAATAACCACTGGTGAATCTCTGGACCTGATGGCCACACTATGAAAGGGTCCTGAACTTGGCTTCTATTTGTATCTGATCCACAGAAACCTTAATCTAAGTGGGGAGTCGTGATGGCTCTTTGAGATCTTAGGGATAAAAATTGACTTGGATCCCGTATTCAAAGCCCTTAAAAATCTGAGTGTTCCTTTTTCTTGGTATATGGTTGCCTGAAATGACTATATTCTACCTTGGGGAATAATTAAAGAATTCAGTACTAAATGTATTTGTCCTGGCGTTTTAGAGTCTTTGGGGGAGGACTAGTACTCCTTTAATTAGTAGGTTCTAGGTCTTAAACCTTGCTTGGGTTTGGACATTTGACAAGTGATTGCAACTTTCTATTGAGGTGACTTACCTCTGTATTCCAATTTATTCTTGATCTATTTTGATGATATGTACGTTAAGCAGTACATGGCTACCCATATATCATGCCCCTAGGAAAACTATGTTCTTTTTTTTTAATATGTTTTTTAGCTGTTGATGGATCTTTATTTTATTCATTTATTATTTATATATGGTGCTGAGGATCGAACCCAGTGCCTCACACATGCTAGGCAAGCGCTTTACCACTGAGCCACAACCCCAGCCCAGGAAAACTATGTTCTTTGTGACATCTCTTGACCTTGCAGGCCAAGAGCCCCTCACTGCCTTGCTTACCTTGCTGGTCATTGAGATGGTTATAGCCATCTTGTTTTTGATGCCTCTGTGATGGTATTCTATGTCTGTTTTCTGTTGCTATAACAAAACATCTGAGGCCCAGTAACTTATAATCAATAGAATTTATTTGACTCAAAGTTCAGGAGACTGGGAAATCCAAGAGCAAGGCGCTGGCATCTGCTTGACATCTGGTGAGGACCTTCTGGCTGCACTGTACTGTATTATAATACATATGGTGGGGGGCATTACATGGTGAGACAGAAAAAGTGTGCTACCCTGAATTTCTTTTCTTTTTCTCACAAAGTCATCAGTGTCCTCATGGGGTCTCACCTTCATGATCTTATCTAATTGTATTTATCAAACAAAGGTGTCACCTCCAAATACCATCAATGAATGATCCTCTGTATCCTCACAAAGCAATGATTAGTGAGTGGGTATCTGAAGTGACTAGACCAATTTTAGCCTGTTTACTTCAGAGTCTATTCATCTTTTTCTCCACAATTTGCTAATGCAATCCTAGTTTCTTTATTTTGTTTAAGGTAAATTATTGTTTTTAAAAACTTCCAAGTGTCATCTCAGCAGCATATTAAAACTCCCTTGGAGTCCTCGTTGAAATTGTTACTTCTTGGGCTGGGATTGTAGCTCAGCGGTAGAGCGCTTGCCTCGCATGTGTCAGGCCCTGGGTTCGATCCTCAGCACCACATACAAGGAAATAAAATAAAGACATTGTGTCCATCTACAATTAAAAAAATGTTTTAAAAAAAAGAAATTGTTACTTCTTGTGTATATTAGTATTGGTCAGGGTTCTCTAGAGAGCAGAACTAACATGTATACATACACATAGGTATGATTATAAAAAGGGGATTTATTAGATTAGTTTACAGGGTCAGAAGCTGGGTAGTCCCACAGTGACCATCTGCAGGCTGGAGAGTTGGAGGAACCAGGAACCAGTCCAAGAATTTAGAGCCTCAGAAGAAGAAAGACCAATGATGTGGTCCCAGTCTGAGACTGAAAACCTGGAAACTCCCTGGAGAATGGCTGGTCAGAGTCTGCTTTGGAAGAGTGAAGGGGCTGGAGCCAGATGTCTTCAGGTGATCACAGCAGCAATCAAAACATCCCCCCAAGAAGAATGGATTTGAATTTACATTAACTTCCGCCTTCTTCCACCTTTTGTTTCATCCAGACCCTTAGCCTATTGGACTGTGATCCCCACATTTGGGATGATTCTCTTTTCTGGGACCACCCTCATCTACGCATGCAGCAGTCTCATAATCTTAGGCATCTCTTAATCCAACCAAGTTGACAATCCAGATTAACCATCACACTGTGTCATGGAACTCTGTCTTTTCTAGCTTATTTTCTCTGATCCAGCACACTCAGGATCCATATCCAAGCATATTATTCTGGTTCCTGCTGGAACATCTTAAAAGACCCTGCTGTACTTTGGTGTATAATCCCTGTCCTTTCTTTTTTTTCCTATTGTGTGTGTGCGCGCGCGCGCATACGCACGCATGTGCACGAGTATGTGTGGTGCTGGGGATTGAACCCAGTGCCTTGTGCATGCAAGGCAAGCATTCTACCAACTGAGCTATATCCCCAGCCCCTCCCTGTCTTTTCTAAGTAGGACCAATACATCCCCAGACAGGATAGGCTGAGATTTGACCCTAACTATTGGACCACTGGACAAAAAGGGAGTTGGAAACAGATTCTAATGAAAGAAAGAATTATTTTATAGGACATCTATCTCATTTCAGGCCTTTACCTAGATTTCTAACATAATCTTTCAGCAAGAGGGATGGATCACTTCTGCAGACTAGAGAAATTAGAAGAATCTTTTTTTTTTTCACATTTTTTTATGTTTATTTTTTAGTTGTAGGTGACAGAATATCTTTATTTTTATTTTTATGTGGTGCTGAGGATCGAACCCAGTGCCTTATGCGTGCTAGGCGAGCACGCTACCACTGCACCATAATCCCAGCCCCTAGAGAGATTAGAAGAATCTTAAGATTCAACGTTCTTGGTTTTGTTGCAAATATATCCCTATACGAGGTCTTAAGGTTACACTCTTTTATAAGGATCCTAACTTGAAATAAGAGACTGACTTTAATTCAATCTTTCTGAAATTCTGTCACTGTACAGTTAGGTCTGGGCCTGACCTTTAGCACTCTGCTCTCAAGCTGTAGAAAAGGCTCCTTTGAATGAGCATGCCAAGGGGAAATTCTGATTCTCATACTTTGCTTCAAGTTGTTGGTTAATAGAATTGATGTCATCAGTTTTTATCTTCAATGAATCAATGTCACAAAGCAACAGCCACTCAGTTCCTTGGTCCTTACAACCACTCTTCCTCCTATACCTGACAGATGTCAAAGTGTTTGTTTCAACTAGTGCATCCCCTTCTACTGTACCCCATTATCAGTAAACACAGGTGATGAAAGTCTTAGCAATTACACTGCTACAGTTTCTCAGAGGGAAACAGAGAACCTCTGGAGGACAAACTGTATCACATTTTAAGTTAAGGGAACTGATCTTTAATCACTGTGTCAGTTAATCATTGGCCAAGTGTAGACCTAGGTGTATAACCTTCCAGGAAAAGTTGACTTCCATCTGGCTGAGAAAAATTCTTTGAATAAAATTAAAATTCTCTGACCAAGATACTTGACAACAACAACTTGGAGAAGGAAAAGTTTATTTTGGCTCATAGTTTATGAGGCTCAGTCCATGGTCAGCCAACTCCATCACTCTGGGCCCAAGGTGAGGCAGAGCATCATGGAAGAAGGGCTTTGCAGAAGACAGCTACCTACCTCATGGAAGCCAGGAAGCAGACAGAAAGAGGAGTGAGGGGTGGGGGAATAAGATATAATCCCCAAGGGCATGCCCCCAGTCATGACCCACCTGCCTACTGTCATTACCCAGCACATTAGTCCTTTCAAATTATTATTAATCCATCATCAGAGGGATAAATACACTCATTAGGTTACAGCTCTCATAATCTAATCATTTCACTTCTGAATATTTCTGCATTAACACAGGGGTTTTGGGTGTGACACCTCATATCCAAACCATGACACTGGGACGTCGTGCCAGGTAGGTAAAGGGGAGAGAAAGAAGGCATCGACAGCATCCAATATATTGACTGCCCTGAATATTTTGGGATGTACTTCTCATATGCAATCTATCCTTGTCCTAACCCTATTGTCTAAATTG
>PVHX01012376.1:9862-59684 GCA_004024805.1 Geosciurus inauris
CAAAAAAAAAAAAAAAAAAAAAAAAAACAAACCTAAAAGATCCCTTTCCCATTGTGGGACAAGACAAAAAAATAAGAAAAAATAAGTATGCACTGTGAAACTGGGGTGAGCGATATTCAGACAAATTAGACAAAGAAGGGGGTAACAGGCCTTGGCGAGGGACTGCAAGTCTAGATACTGTGCCCACGGAGGCCTCACAGAGCACGTGACATTTCAATAAAGACCAAGGGTGAGCCGCGAGGGTAGCAGGAGGAAAACGTTCTGGGCAGAGGAGACTGCAGTTTGAAGCCCCCAAGGCAAGAGTGTGTGCTTGGAGGTTCCCAGGAGCAGCAGGACAGCCCGACTAGAGCAGGAGAGAGGAGCAGCAAAAGATGGGGTCATGAATTTCAGAGATCTTGGGGGCCATAGTAAGGATTTTGGCATTTACTACTAGGGAGATGAGATTCAATGGAGGATTTGAGCAGAGGAGGGACATGGTCAAATTCACTTTTAACAGGATTCCTGGAGGCTGCCATGAGAAGGGAGTAGAACAGTGGGCAAGAGACAACTGCTGTGGTCCAGGGTGGTGGCAGTGGAAGAAGTAAGAAGTACTCAGGTTCTACATCTACCTTGCTGATTGGCTGGAGAAGCTAGGAACTAGAGGAGTAAATGACCGAGGTTCAGCTGGGTGCGGTGGCTCAAGCCTGTAATCCCAGCACTTAGGGAGGCTGAGACAGGAGAATCGAAAGTTCAAAGCCAGCCTCAGCAATGGTGAGGTGCTAAGCAACTCAGTGAGACCTTGTCTCTACATAAAACACAAAATAGGGCTAGGGATGTGGCTCAGTGGTTGAGTACCCCTGAGTTCAATCCCCAGTACCAAAAAAAAAAAAAAAAAAAATGACCGAGGTTCTTGCTTTAGAACCGTATCTCCAGTCCAGACTCTGGTGCTGGACTTCACATCTGCTCATACACATGGCTAATGCCAAATCAACTATCGTCTCCCTTAAAATACCCTTTTTCTTTCCTCTGGGATTACCTGTCACTGGGAAGGAGCTGGTCACCATTCACCAAGTGGTCCAAAGCCAGAGAACTGGAAGTCTATCCTCTGAAATGGCTTAGTAACTTTCACTACACCACAGTTATTCATTCAGCAAATAGGTGTTAAGTGCCTTCTGTGCACTGGATGCTATTCTGGCACCATTTTCTGATCCTTTAATATTTATAAGAAGGCATAGCAGAAAGAATAACAAAAGCAAAGTAGTTAAAAGGTTGCTCTGCCTGCTTTCTGTCCCTCTCCATGAAATGCATCCTTCACGCTGATTCCCAAATGATCTTTAGAAGATGCAGAAAAAACTAGGTGATATCCTTACTCAAAGGCCATTACTGGCCAAGTGTGATGGAACATGACTGTATTCCCAGTCACTCAGGAGGCTGAGGTAGGAGGATAACAAGTTTGAGGCCAGCTTCAGCACCTTAGCAAGGTCCTAAACAACTTAGCAAGACCCTGTCTCAAAATAAAAAAAGAAAAGAAAAGGGGGCTAGGGATGTAGTTCAGTGGTAAATCACCCCTGGGTTAAATCCCCATACCAACAAACAAAAACCATTGCTGACTTCCTGTTGCATTCAAGGTGAAGTTTCATTCTCCTTAGTTTGGTGGTCAGAACTCTCCTGATGGGACACAGTCTCTTTCTACCTTCACCCTTTACCCACCATGTCTTGCCCTCACAAATTCTCAGCTACTCATAGTCCACTCAAACCAGATCATTCACTATGGCCCAAGTGGTTTCTCACATATTCCTGCTTCTATGCCTTTACTGTTGCTCTTCTCTCTGCCCAGAACTTCCTTTCGTATCTAAATGCTGCCCCTTCTTCAAGGGCAAGTCCAGATACCACCTTCTCTAAGATGCTAAGAACCATCCATCTGTGATCTTCCCCCCTGAGAATTACACTCCTTTTTCCGTGTTTTATAGCTGTCTGTCCCTTGTTCTGCCCTGTGCCTCTCTTGACTTGCCTGCATGGTTATTGGTGAGAGACAGAGCTGCTGTCCCCAGAGTGCTTGTGTATCTGCTCACCTCTAAACACTCTGTATATAATTAACCTCCCCGCCCCCATATCCCTGCAATCCCCAGACAGGGGACTGATGTTAACATTCAACAGACTGAACAGGATGATGTTTCCTAAAAAAGGTAGATGAGTCTGTTGGGTTGGTGGCATCATTTTGGGGGAACTCTATAAATGACATTGTTTTCCTCCAGGTACTGGAAGAGGTGCCAAAAAAGCAGCTACCACGTCATTGCCTTTGGGAAGCTGTTGATCAAAAGTGAGAAGCTGAGACAGGAAAGAAACAGAAACAGGGCCATTCAAACCCAACCCTTACAATAGGAAAATTGTGGTGGAGGGAGGATGTAAAATGCAAAAATGTCAAGAATGATGGGCATGGTTTATTTGCAGCAGTACACAGTGTTGGATTTGTGGTGTCAAGAAATCAGGTACCAGTCCAAGCTGCGCCTCTCACTTGATCTCTCCCCTTCCCTGGTCCCATGTTTTCTTCTATAAAATGGGGTGGCTGCATCTCTGGAAAGACTGTGTCTCGGGTTCTAATCCTCTTTACTTTTCAGTTCCTTTTCTGATAAGTCTCTGGTTGTCCAAACCAGTGAACACAACTGCCTCTCCAACATCTTCCTTAGGAATCTTTTCTGTTTCCTTTCAAGATGATTATTTCTGACTCAATCTTGGAAGGTGTGTGTCTACAAGTTCCCAAAGGAAAACATCCATGGGGTTCTTGCCTGCTTGAAGTAAATACCACCTTAGGCCAGCCACCCTATATGTAACCTGGGAACAACACTAGATTGCAGGGATATTGAGGGGGTTTAATTATATACAGAGTGTATAGGGGGTGAGCAGATACACAAGTACTCTGGAAGTTCTTGGCATAATACCATAGCATTACAATAATTCTGGCTTGCAAATTATAGCCCAGCTGAGGCATCACATGGGAAAGTGGGTCTGACCCTATGGCCTGCTGAAAATGAAATGGAAAAAATAACTTGTGAAATATAACTTCTCTTCCTAAATTTCTGAAAAAGGCAGAGATAACCCTTCCATGTGCAGCCCACATGCAGGGAACAAGCTTCCAGTTCCTAGAGAGGACTTTCGTGTCCCAGGAGCCCTGGCCCACTGCCAGGATCTAGCTGCTAGCTGCTCCTCCTTCTAGAGCCTGGAAGCAGACAGGATAAGGGAGGGAACTAGCGAGTATTCAGGCTGGATGAAAGGTAGGGCTTAAGGTGAGGCTGTCCTTGCTTTTCAGGTTTTCTATTGGGGATAGAATTATCTATGCAGGATAATTAAGTGCTTATGTGGCAGAGCAGTGATTTAAAGGGTAATTTGAGATGTTTAAGTCTAGGAATACCCAAAATAAACATCTTATCCTGCAACTTCTGGGTCCTCTCCCTAGCTCCCTAGAATACACCCCCCCCCCCCGCACCTCCTCCCCATTCACAAGATTTTGAGATTATTTTCTCAAAATACTAAGTGAGTATATTTCAGGTAAGAAGTTGATGATACTTTTTGTGACTGTGTGGGGGTCACCTAGTGGGTTTGGAAAATTCAACTGGCCACAGAGGATGACAATCTGATCTGACCAGACAGAGAAGCAAGTAGCTTGTTACTGAAGGAATATTTGTAGTCAGTTCCAAGGCATGACTGTGTAGGGCTGAGTACACAGAACACAGCCTTCAGAGTGAGACCCAAGTTGAAGTTCTGCTTCACCCCTGTGGTCTCAGGCCACAGTCTGAATAGGTTACAGAAAGAGGAAGAGGTAACCACTCTAGCCCTCCAGATTCAAGAGGTCTCAGATTGAGTTTGCCCTCAGCTTTAGGAGGCCGCTGATCTTGCTGCCTGTCATAACAGGTCTTACTGTTCCTACTACAGGATACAAGAAAAACATATTGCCCCAAGGCCCATCTATGATATACAGATAGCACATGTACAGTATGGATTTGGAGCATTGTTTTAGTAAATCAACATGCTTAGAGAATTTTATCTTCTCAGGTACCCACATCTTAGGGTCAAACTATATTCTGGGGTTTGCATAGCCACATCCCAAGTAGCGCCCAGCCCTAGAGGCAGCTACCTTAATTCCAGGCAAGATTTTGGTCTCAACAGGGAGCAGACATCTCCAGCTTTTCCCCAGGAAAAGCTACCCTGAGCAAGCTGCGACCCTCTTTCAGCCTTGGTTTTCCTCAGAACGAAGGATGAAGTTGCATCATTATGGTGTCATCAGCTTCGAGAACTGGCATCTGAGCCCATCATCCGTGTGATTTTCCATGAGGTCTGTTTCTCCATTTGTAAAATAAAGTCACTGTCAGCTCCTGCAAATTTAGGCATTAAACGTACCCATAGCTCGTTCTGCCAGGTTGGCAGTGAACGAGGTTAAAGCTCCAACTTCCTCAGAGGTGAAAAGGTAAGCAAACATTCCCACCTCCCCTTAGCCTTGCTCTCCGATTGGTGCCCGGCCCGGCCCCCGCTGCCTATCCGGTCCGCATCCGTCATCTGGATTGGCAATACTCTCATTAGCATAGAGATTCCTCCAAAGACCCGGCGCAAGGTGACTGAACCGGAGTCTCTGTCCCTTTAAGGAGGAGGACAGGCACTTTGTTCCTAAGGGTATTCGGCACCGCATTTCCTCTATACCGGCCACACTATAAACTAGAAAGGTCTAGTGTTAATCTTTACTTCCGCCGCCCACTCCTACAGTGGGCATCCTTGGGGTGCAAAGCCATGGTCCCGGAGGACTGCAGACGGGTTTGGCTTCTGCAGGGACAGCCTTGCAACCTCCCGCCCCAGGCAGCGGCGGGCTGCTAACGAGGCCGAGCCCTCCGCGGAGCAAGACCCGGGCGCCTTAGGGCACGACCCGGGGGGTTGGCGCCGAGGCGGCCGCAGGAGGTGGCGCGTGCTGGAGAGGAGACGTGCGTCCGCTGGGGACCGGCGCAGGGAAGGCGGGGCTTGGGCAGCGGTCTGGCAGCCCCGCTCGCGGGACTGGGCGGGGTTGGGGCTGCGGGGGCGGGAGGCGGGGCGCGCGGCCCGGGGGCGGGGCCGCAGCGCGGGGCGGGTTCTGGCGGCTGAGTGTCACACACGCGGCAGCTCGGGAGGCGGCGGCAGCGGCAGCGGCAGGCGCCGCTGGGACGGGCACGGGCGCGCGGGCTCGGCGGGCGCCGGCTGCCTCCCTCCTTTGCTCTCTCGCTCTACCGCCTGCTTTCTCGCGGGTGGCACAGCCGGACTCCGCAGCGCTCTCAGGAAGGAAGAAGGGGGAGCGAGGACACCAAGTTCCCGTAGCAGCCACTGATCCCTGCCGAGGCGGAGGCTTGTGGCTCCGACGGGGCAGGAGTGCGCACCGCGGCGGTGCGCACAGTCAAAGCGTCCGCGTTGGGGGTCGCCCGGGCCTTCTGCTCGCCGTGGCCGCGGGCCGAGACCTTATGAGACGCGCCTGCGAGAGGCGCGAGACCCGAAGCCCGGGAGACGAGCGGCGGAGGCGGAGGGCGGTGCTGCAGCTGCCAGAGTCCGAGAGCAGCCTGCAGGAGGCGGCGGTGGCGGTGGCGAGAACTTGAACTTGGCGTCTGGAGTGGGCGCCCCGGACGCCCCCCGCCGGGGCCGGGGCGCCGAGGGACCTGGGCGGCAGCGTTGTCCACCGAATGGCCGCGGCGGCGGACCGGGCTCCCGCGCCGCGGCCCTAGGTGGCCTCTCGCCATGGCCAAGTGGCTGAACAAGTACTTTAGCTTGGGGAACAGCAAGACCAAGAGCCCCCCGCAGCCACCGAGACCCGACTACCGCGAGCAGCGGCGCCGGGGCGAGCGGCCCTCGCAGCCCCCCCAGGCTGTGCCGCAGGCAGCCTCAGCCACTTCGGCGTCCTGCGGTCCGGCCGCCGCCTCCTGCTTCTCGGCCTCGTCGGGGTCATTGCCCGACGACAGCGGCAGTACGAGTGACCTCATTCGCGCCTACCGCGCGCAGAAGGAGCGCGACTTCGAGGACCCCTACAACGGGCCGGGCTCGTCGCTCCGAAAACTGCGCGCCATGTGCCGTCTGGACTACTGCGGCGGCGGCGGGGATCCCGGCGGAGGCCAGCGCGCCTTCTCCGCCTCGTCCGCGTCGGGAGCCGCGGGTTGCTGCTGTGCCTCCTCTGGCGGTGGCGCCGCCGCGTCCTCGTCTTCGTCCTCCGGCTCCCCGCACCTCTACCGCAGCAGCAGCGAGCGACGGCCCACCACACCGGCTGAGGTGCGCTACATCTCCCCCAAGCACCGCCTCATCAAAGTAGAGAGTGCGGCCGCGGGTGGTGCCGTGGATCCCCCGGGGGGCGCCTGCTCGGGCGGCCGCACCTGGAGCCCGACGGCTTGCGGAGGCAAGAAACTGCTCAACAAGTGCGCGGCCTCGGCTGCAGAGGAGAGCGGGGCCGGCAAGAAGGACAAGGTAAGGTGCTTCTCGGCCTCACATGAGGGTCCAGAGACACTGTGCACACAGGGAAAACGAGGCACCGCGCCAGTACCCGTACCCTACATAAAGTTCGGCCTAGGACCGTGGGGCCAGCTCTCCAGGTCTCCGGCGCTGCCGCTAGATTCTGCCCACTTCCTCCCTCATCCTCCCAGGTGGTTGGTCTGACACCTCTTCGCTGCAGCTCCCAAACACCTCCTCTCAGAGCCCACAGCCCTAGCGAGGGAGCCCCGCCCAGCCTTGCCCAAGGAACAGAGACCTAGCCAGCCCTTCCGGCTCTCGAGTAAAGTCCGAGAGCCAGGGCTGTCACGGGTCCTCACTTTTGTCTCCCCCAGACTTCCTCTTCCAACACCCACACTGTGTGTGGATGGAAACTGAGGTCCAGAGCCGGGAGGGGATTCGCTCTATAGTACGCAGTATTCTTGGAGGCACATCCGGCTGTCCTTGAATATTTATATGTAAATCCTTCTAAACGCCCCACCCTCCATGCCTTGTTTCCAAAGACAGGCGGCCTTTAGTACCAGAGGTGCACTGGGAACCCCCAGGCATGCATTTCCGAATGCACTACCTCCTAGAGTGCTCCACACCGACCCTGGCTGTTCCTCCCCCCAGCGCCGGAGGGGGTGGGCTAAAAGGAGACCCACCCCTCCTACCTCACCTTCTTCCTTCCTAACCCCATCCCCATTGTTGTATCCCAGGGGAGAGGGGGTCTGTGGTAACCCCATTCTTACTACATCAGGCCATCTTAATCCACGCCCCTTGAAGCAGGCGAGTTAATTCCAGTCAGACTCAGCCCCCTCCTCCCCTTCACACTCCTGAGGCTCCTTCCCCCATAAAATAATACTTGTTCTGTCTACTTCTGGTGGAAGGCAGTGTTTTGATTGAATCTGAGGCCCGGTGGAGAGCCCACTCTTTAGGGCAGGGTTGCCTGGCTGTCAGGCCCCTGCTCTCTGGTTCTCCCCCACATTCTTCTCCCAAAGGTAAACTTTTGCCTGGGCCTGGATTGATAAAAAGTCTGAGTTCCTCTTAGGACTGGATGTCTGGACAGGAGGGAGACAGGCTCCTACCTGCCAGCTGGTGCTTGGAAAGGGATCTTTTTGTTTTCTCTGAGGGAGGAGTAAGGAGATGCCCTCCTTTAATTTTTCTGCCTGCTCTCCTTCCTGCAGTGTCCTGGAATATTGTCTCCCCCGCTTGTTCTGCCCAGGGCTGGTGGTGTGGGTAGTCTAGAGCACCCCACCTCTCCCTGGAGCAGTTTGGGAATACACCTCGGAAGCTTGAACTCTGGGCTTCTCAAGCACCAGGATACCACACCTTGAAGACAATGAGCTGGGAGCCAGGTGGCCACCTGGGCACTGCCTTGGCGAGGGGGGAGATATCCCTGGGAGCCACTGGGTTATCTAACAGGAAACTACTAAAGAGGTCCCTTGCAGTCTTACATATGGCCCAAGCTTGGCTTTATGCACAGACTGAGAACCTGGAGTTTGGGGATATAGAAGGCATGAGAAAGCACTCCCAGAGGCTGCAGCTGACTGTTGGACTCCTTCCATCCCCTTCTTACCCACAATGGAGCAGATCTCCTTCCTTTCCCGCTGCTAGTGGTTCTGCCTCTCACTGAAGTCTTCTTCTGTGGCTTTTAAAACTTTAGCAAACATTCTTTCCCAATTACATTTAAGACTGTTTCAAATACGTAGGAATAATGTGTTTTGTAGTTGGAATGTTAAGTGTGTTTAAGGCTTGGCCTCATTCTATCACCGGATATTTCTTGTGGGTCTATTTGTGTCCTCCCTGCTAGGAGCTGGAGTGGGGCGCCTTGTGGAGCTGATGTCCACAGTGAATGCTGTGACCGGGGCTGGAGGGGGGCGCCGTCATGCCAGGTTGAATGCTGTAATGAGGCCTAATATTACAGGGATCAGCAAAGACACCTCAGAGGCAGGACTGTAATTGAGCAGGAGGATTAGGGACCATGGATGACCTGGTACTTTTAGAGACCTGCAGATAAAGTCCCCTGTGATTGGGCAAGAACCTAGAGAGTCAGCAGCTGCCAGGGGTTGGGATCCTTGTAAGTCAAGCTCAGTGAGAACCAGTGGATGGATTTGGCCACTGGAGTGACATGGTCAGCTCAGATATGACTTTTTTTTTTTTTTTTTTGGTACTGGAGATTGAACTCAGGGGCACCCGACCACTGAGCCACATCCCCAGCCCTATTTTGTGTTTTATGTAGAGACCAACTGTTTGTTCCACTTTTCATCTACTAGGTTGTGACTTTGAACTCTTTGATCTTTTAAGAAGTCCCTCTCAGGAGATGGGAATTGCAGTTACCAGATGTTTTTCTACTGAGGAGGAAAGGAGACAGCAGGGTAGGAAGGAGGCTACAAGGGAGGGCCTGCAAGACTAGTGCAACAATTTTGACAAGTTCCCTACTGATCTTTGGCTGCTGACCTTGGGACCGCAGTTTGAGAAGCACTGATGGCAGCCATGGCTTCTCTCCTTAACTCTGATTGGGTCTTCTGACCTTGGCCACTTTGGGATACAGAAAGTCCAGATGCCCTGTCTCTACCCTCTGTGTGTGGCTACCACCCCCACCCCTCAGGCGGTCAGGAAGCAGTCTGTTTTTCCCATTACTTCCAGTCAGACAACTTTTGGAAGGTCAGGCACACTGTGATCTAGTCCTGGATACCCCAGAGCCTTCCTTCTGCCCCCTACCCATGGATTCAGGAAAACCCACTTAACCTCTTGTCAGCCCAGCTTTCTTTGATTAGTCCTTAGGGAATTGGATGAGCCGGCAAGCCTGGTGAATGCCCCCGTGTATGCCAGGCCCTATGTTTGGTTTTAGCATCAGGCCTGGGTTGAGAGTTACTAAGGTATGGAGTGGGTCCATTAGTTAGCAGATCCTTTTTCTAGTGCCCCCCCCCCGCCCCCTACAGTACCTTTTGAGGCCCCCATTCCTGTGCTGCCCTCTGTCCACCCACTTAGGCATCCACCTGCTCTCCCAGGTGAGTCCTCGGGCACGCGCACATTGTCACATCCCCACCAGCGTTCAGTCTGGGGCATATTCCCTTTAGAGTCTCTTGGAAGAGAGACTGTTTATTGTGCTAGTTCCTCTTCATATAAGTTAGCCAAATTTTAGCCAGCACTGGCTTTGGGCTCAGAGATATCTTGGTACAAGTGTAAGCCAGGAGGGGAGGGAGTGAACGATATAGAATACACAACAGAAATCTCTGGCCTGAGCCTCTGGAGGAAGTAAAGGTGTCTTTTCTTCATTTCCCTGTGTTTTTGTCTTGAGGATTTGGGGAGATCTTCATCTAGGAGGTAACTTTGAGCTGAATCTAGACACAGAAGTGGAATTGCACTGCAGGGAGGAGGGTGACAGGCGGCAGAGTGCTTATATCAGGCTAAGTGTGTACCTGTGTGCATGTAGGTATATGCACATGGGGGTGCATATGTGTGCATGAAACCCAATATATGATGTATTCTTGGAAACCAGAGCTTTCAGGTAGTGGATCTTGCATGGGGTGACAACATGAGAAAGATGGGGTCCCAAGTTTGGAACCCACAGGTAGTCCCTGCAGAGTGGTGAGCCAGAGAAAGGGTGTGCTCAGAGCTGTGACTAAGGAACATCTCAGCCACTAAAGAACTGCCAAAATGTGGAGGAAATGGGGCCAGAATTGGTGCAATTGTGCTGTGGTTCAGATGAGAGATGCTGGGGGCCTAAACTCCTGGGAAAAAGCATACAAAACTCCAATAGAAATAGCATTCCTTCAAATTGTGCTTTATTAAAGATGAGGGGGAAAATTATGACAAAAATGGCCAGTTACTTGATGGGTCTCCTTTGGTGCAGCCAAACAGGGCTCATCCATTTATGTTTTCTTCCGAAGTCTTGTTTCTTTTATTATAATTAAGTAAATGTTTCCATCACAACTGAGAAAGTCAAGATGCATCATAACATCAGTTTTCCTGGGTTTTAAATACATGCTAATGTGTACCAACACTTGAGATTTTGTCAGCATCCACAAAGTTGAGTTAAATAACACGTTTTCCATAGTTACGGAGTAAATAGTACCATGTCTGCTTTTTTAAAAAACATCTAGCAAAGTTTCTGAGCTGCCTGCTAGACAAGGGGAACTCAGAGGGAAATAAGTGGTAGCCAATTTCCAAGGATGGAGCTTCTCTGTTTGCAATTGAGTACAGTCGGCTGTGTATTCCGAGGTTCTGCCTCTACAGATTTAACCAACTGCAACCAAAAACATTTGGAAAAAAATAGACTATTTTTTCTCATCATTCCCAAAACAATATAGTATAAGTATATTCATAGCATTTACATTGTATTAGGTATTATAAGTAATGTAGAGACAATTTAAAATATACCAGAGGATATACATAGATTATAAGTAAATCCTATGCCGTTTCATATAGGGGACTTAAGCATCCTTGGATTTTGGTGTTTGAGGAGGGCCCTGGAACCTATGCCCCATAGATATCAAGAAACAACCTATAAGCTTCTCAACATCTATTTAGTGAGACACAGTCACAACCCGAAGAGAATCAGGAGAGAAGGGTGTGCAAGGGCTTGGAGGACCTGAATGCTGGTGAGGGAGGGAGGCAGTCAGGAGAAGGGGATATCTGAGCTGACTCAGGCATGGGGATCCCCAGGCAGGGAAGTATGGAAGAGGGGCTGGAGGCTTGAGAGAGAGTAATGGGAATAAGGGAGGTGGCAGAGGGATTTGGAGCCCACAGAGGGAGGAACATTTCTTGTACCTTGTTGGGGAGTTTCACATAAAATCCTTGATGTCAAGCTTGATGAGAGCCAGGGTCCAATATGAGTCATCAGTTCTCATTTGATTAATAGCCACATGCTTATATTCGCTAGTTTTTTAAATGTCCTTGTGGGAAGGCTGGTGGATCTAGCTCAGTAGAACAGTTGCCTGGCATGCATAAGGCCTTGGGTTTGGTCTCCAGCACTGCAGCAACAACAATCAAACAAGAAAAAGAGAAAAAAGTCCTTTTTGGGGGGTACTGGGGATTAAACTCAGGGGTACTCGACCACTAAGCCACATCCCCAGCCTTTGTATTTTTATTTAGAGACAGGGTTTCACTGAGTTGCTTAGTCCCTTGCTGTTCTTGAAGCTGGCTTTGAACTTGCAATCCTCCTGTCTCAGTCTCTCCAGCTGCTGGGATTATAGGTGTGCGCCACTGCGCCCAGCTAAGAAAAAAGTCTTTATTGGAGAAAGTTAAGAGCAGCCAGGAGTGGTGGTACATGATTGTACTTCCAATGACTTGAGAGGCTAAGGCAGGAGGATCACAAGTTTAAGGCCAGCCTCAACAACTTAGACCCTGTCTCAAAATAAAAAGGTCTGGGGATGTGGCTTAATGGTTAAGCACCCTGGGTTCAATCCCCTGTAAAGATAAAGGAAAATAAAAGGTTAGGACCACACTTGATAGGTATGGTTTGGCTTGGGACACTTTCCCTTTGATGTCCCATCCCTTGAGAATAGTGTGAGAGAAGTGGTACATATCAAATCCAGTTCTTTCCATTGATACTCCAGAAGGGAAACGTATTCTCCAGACATCATTATAACCACTTTCTTGGTCATTTTAGTCCTCACAGTCATGCTAGGTACTAGGTCTCAGTACTGTGCCAGCTGTTGCTGCATGACAAGTCACCCCCAAGCTCAAGTTTTAAACCAGAGGTCACCAACCAGATCTCTTAAGGGCCAGGGCCAGATAGTAAATGTTTTCAGGCATGCAGGCCAGATGGTCACAGGCTCCATAAGGACTGGTCAGCTCTGCCATTGTAACTTGGAAGCAGTCATAGACAATATGTTAATTAGTGGGAATAGCTGTGTTCCAATAAAACTTTACTTACAAAAGCAGACAGCTGGCCCAAAGGCCGTTGTTTTCAACCTAGTCTTTCAACGGTAAGTGTATATTTGTGGTCCATGCGCTACACATCTGAATAGCTTTCCTGGTCTCAGCTGGGCTTGCTCAGGCCTTGGGGGTCCTGGCTTGGCTTTCCTACATGTTTGGTGGGCTGATTAGGATGGCCTTGGGCTGCAGCAGTTCAGCTCTGTTCCATGGGGTCCCTCATCCTTCAGCACATGTTCATATGGTGGCAGGGTGCCAAGAAAGGACAGAAGACCATATGGATTTTTTTTCTTTTTTTCACTGGACTTATTTTTTCTTTTTTTCTTTCCTTCCTTCCTTTTTCTGGTACAGGGAATTGAAGCCAGAGGCACTTTGCCACTGACTACATCCCTAGCCCTTTTAATTTTTTATTTTGAGACAGAATCTTGTGAAGTAGCCCAGGCTGGCCTTGAACTCCTGTCTTAGCCTCCTAAGTACTGGGATTACAAGTGCGTGCCACTGTGCCCTGCAGGTTTCTTGAGATTACAGATTGACATACTGTTCTTTTTCTACTGCGTGCTCTTGACCAAAGCAAGTCACAGTTCAAGTCTAGGATTCCAGGAGAGAGAAGGAACTGAAGAGTCCCAAGGAAGAAAGCAGGGGCACATGGAAGTCACTAATTAGGGCCTTCAGTGGTATTCATCTACTGCAGGTAATATTATCCCATCTAATGGATAAAGAAACCAAGGTTTACAGAAGTTAATGACACACCTAATGTCACGCAGCTTCAAGTGACAGAATGAGGCTCTTGCCTGTGTGGTCTGCTACACCTGTATGCTTTTCACTGACGGGTTCTACTGTTTTCCATGATGGCGATGGTGGTGGAAGCTCTGCTGTTGATTGAGGTGTGTTGCAGGCTCCCCCTCCTCTCTACTTACCGTTCCCTCAGCCTGATTGCTTGCTTCAGCGTGGGCTCTAGTGCCCCTAGAAGAGCCCCAGAGCTGGCTTTTCTCTCTCCCCATCTGCCTTGGAGTTCCATAAAGGAGATGTTAATGCAGCACTGGAATTATTTTATAGCAAAATTCTGCACACAGAGTTGGCACATCCCAAAGGACAGCTGCACAAAACATGTGTCTTGTAACTGTCATGTCTTCTCATTCTAACACCAAGCGTTCCGTCCCTCCAAGGATCACCAGGCTGCGTGTGCTCTGTTTTAAGAAAAGAACTGATGGTACCTTGGCTCTTATCCACAAGGAACTTCAGTTTCCTTAAAGGAGATCAAGTGACCATCCTCTGTAATCTGACAATCACAGAACATGACTGATTACTCTGGGATTTAACCCCCAGGATTTGACTCCATCCTCTCCCTGCCCCTGAAGCATTTCTGAACCATAAAATTGGCTTTAAAAGGCAAATCTGAAACAGGTTGTGTTTTCCTGTAGTCATGCAGCAGCGTCTTCCACTCCTGAGTTTAGTGTGTGCTGGGAGAGTGGAGGGGAGGTGGCCTGTGGGGAAGGGGTAGGTCATGTTTGGTCCTATAAAATAAACTGGGCCTGTTGCTTTGCAGCCGAGACCCAGGCTGCTGAATGGCTGGCTGATGGCGGCACACCCCATAGGCCTTCTGGGCCTGGGAAAAGTGGTGGGGTAGTGATTCCTGCAGGGCAGAAATTGAAATGCGACTCCAGGAGGCTGCAGTGGCCTCTGACCTGGTGACTTCTGTTTGGCCCGTGTTGACTGAGGAATTGCTATCTCTGGCCACTGTTAGGAGCTGGGCAGGTACACAGATGAACTGGGTATTCCACAAGGAGCTTATCCTCTGGTTGGGGACACAGGAGCCAGGATTGGAACACAGATCTATGTGGCAGAATTTATGTCTTGACCAAGTGGTGTGGGTGAACTGACAGCCATTCTGGCAGGGAGGCTGTTTTGGGCAGGGCCTTGATTCCATGGTTTCAAAGGAGAAGCAGAGTGAGGATGAAATTCATTTCAACTGAGGAAATCTAGAAAGGCTTCTCAGAGGAGGCATTTGAGTAAAGAAAGAATAGTCACTTAAAGCAAGAGAGCTTTCCGCAATATTGGTTATATACTTTCATTGCACGTTTTCTGAGCCAGCTGCTGTTCTTTGTGCTTCACCTGTAACACTCACTCCTCACCCCAGTCCTTTGAGGTAGGTACTACTATTATTCCCACTTCTACATAAGAGAAAACTGAGGCACAGAGAGGTTAAGTAATTTGTTCTGAGGTCATCCAGCCAAGAAGTGGTAGAGATGAGATTTGAAACTGGGTCTGAAGTCTGTGTTTTTAACCACTGTACCACATCACCTCAAGCTTCACAATCTGCCTGAATTTTCTCTGCATTATTTGTGGCTTGACCTAATCTTTATAAAAATCCTCTCCCTTGGCATTGTAAGAGTGACTGATTGCTACATTTATGTAAGTATTCCACAAAGGACACTTTTGCAGCTGTAATTCATTTGCTTCTCAGAGCTACTTCCAGGTACTGGAATCCCCCTGTACAGATGGAGGCTTTGGGGAGGGGCAGCCTCTGCCCTGCCTTGAGGCAGGTTCTGGCAGAGCCAGCAGCCAGGCTGTCAATCTGGTGTTCAGTCCAGTGCCCCTTGTGCTGAGTGTTGTGAGGGTGGCTTGTCTAGAGCTCCAGTCCACAGGAAGGGTGACAGCCTGATTGATTTCCGTTTCTTTCTGTTTTGATTCTGAACCGCTTTGCTCAGATTATTAAGGTGCAACGGCAGAGACCCTTGCTTCCACAATGGAATTTTCCTTCTCTTCCTGTTTGGTATTTTCCAGTAATATTTCTATTAATGTTTCACTTTCAGAGGCACTAACTTCCTGAGAGTTTGAGCTTTCTCAACTGCTGAGCCAGGAAGGACTTAATTTTCCTTCCAATCACTTGGTTCCTTTCTATTTTCTCCAAGGGGAGTTCTCTGGGTTTCCTATTATGCTGTAAAGGAAGGATCCTGGAGGTGGGTCCAGGGGATGGAGAGGGAATTAGTCAGGGCCCCATGGAATGACTCAGCCCCATGTTTTCCAATAGCAGTGGCCAGAAAGGGGCTTCCCGGGGCTGAAGACATGGCTTGACAGGTGGGGGAGGTGGGCCCTCCGGGTGGTGTCTTCTAGGCTGTCTTCATTCAACTGAGCCGCCAGAGCCCAGCCAAGTCCATTCTCTGCGTGGATTCATTGTTTCCTTCAGTTACGTTGCTGAGAGCCTGCTGTGTGCTGGGTGTTGTGAAGGTTCTGGGACCACAGCAGTGAACAGATTCGAAGTCCTGCTCCCCTGAGTTTGCAGGCTCAGCTTGTTGGGGACTGCAACTCTGGACACAGGATAGAGGTTAAACGGGCCCAAGTATGGGTGGCGTGCTATTTTATATGGTGCTCAGAGAGGGCTTTGCTGAGGCTGGCTTTTCAAGATAAGAGAGAAGAGCCCTGCAGAAGCCCAGGTGGTAGAGGCGAGAGCAGGGAGGGATTGTCCCAGGGATTGTCACTGAGCCGGAGCAGTGCAGGTGAGAGTGAGGGGGTGGGGCTTCATAACACAGGAAAGAGGTCTTTCACCTGAGCTCTGCGTTGGAGCTGGAGGGTTCTGAGCAGAGGAGCCACACAACCTGATGCAGGTTTTAAAAAGCTTGCTCTGGCTGCCAAGTGGGGGACAGTGGAGAGGACAAGCAGGGAAACCTCTGGAACTGGGGCACTCACAGCTGGGATGAGAGGAGGCCAGAGTTGTGGTGTCCTAAAGTTAGGGTCATGGAGTCTCCTGACAGATGAGCTGTGAGAAGAGTCAGGGGGAGGGGGGTGAGCAGCAAGGAAGATGAGTGACCTTGGATGGGGAAGGCTCAGGAGCAGAAATCACAGCTCAGCTGATGGAGTTGGCAGAGGGGGATGCTCCCTGCCCTCCAGGGCCGTGAAGTCCCTGAGGACCTAGCAAAGACATGCATGGCCCTGTCTGGGGCTGCAGGAGGAAACAGGAAACCAAGAAGAGGAGGCCACAGGAGAGCGGGGGAGGGGCAGATCCTGGACAGGAGCGATCCCATCCACAGATACTGAGATTGGAAGGGGGTGCCACTATGTGCACTTGCTAGTGGCCAGAGCTTGCTGCCTGCCCTGGTATAAATACAGGGGTAGAGGAAGGTGACAAGAGGTCGGGTGTGAAGGGCCTGGCCTGCCACCTCTCTGAGGTTATTCCAATATTCCAGATTCAAGGGGCAGCATACTCTTTTTTTTTTTTTTAATATTTTTTAGTTATAGGTGGACACAATATCTTTATTTTGTTTATTTATTTTTATGTGGTGCTGAGGATCGAACCCAATGCCTCACATGTGCGAGGCAAGCGCTCTGCCGCTGAGCCACAACTCCAACAACCCCCACCCCCCGGCAGCACACTCTTGTGTGACTGAGCTGGACAGTCTCAGGTTAAGTGCGAATGCCGGGGTTAAGTCTCCAGGGACAGGACAGGAGCTGCCACAGTTGTACCACGCCGAGGGTCTCGATGCAATCACTTCAGATTGTTGGGAAGGTTCTCCCTTATCTGGGGCTCATGGGACACCGGCTAGAGGGAAGAGGCAAGGAGCAATGGGCCTCTCCAGGTTTCCCCAGCCAGGGCGGAATTCTAAAAATGAAAATGACCAGAAAGTTGACAGCAAAATGTCACCTTTTTTTGTTGGACTCGTTGGTCTTGCACTCCCAGAAAGCCAGACAGCCCTGTGGTCCCTGGTGCATTCCAAAGCTGCAGCATGTGATCTAGGGACCACGTGGCATTGTGGGAATGGGGCAGCCCCTACCTGCACTTCTGTGTGGGCCACTGACGCTTGTGTTGGCCAAGCTCAGCCAGTTCTCAGGAAGGGGCGGGCTCCGATGCTGAGGTGGATTTCAGTCTCAGTGATGACCTCCTCCCCTCCTTTATATAACAAGAGTGAGCTAAATCTGCTGCAGAAAATACAGATGAGCAAAACCAAAATAGAAACCAGCCCTAATTGTGTAATTCAAAGATACCACTGGTAACATTTGAGTATTTTTCCAGCTTGCCTTTTTTCCCTGCGCATGCATCCATTTTTTCCCTCCACAAAAATTAAGTAATACTGTGTGTTTTTTTTTTCAAAGACATGAAATGAAGTCTACATTATCTTATAAACATCCAACAGACGCAATATAATGGCTGAATATTTCTACTCTCCCTCACTTTCACTAATTGAGTGGCACTTTAGTGAACATCTTTGTAGCTGAACTCTTTTTTTTTTTTTAAATATTTTTTAGTTATACATGGACATAGTGTCTTTATTTTGTTTACTTATTTCTATGTGGTGCTGAGGATCAAACCCAGTGCCTCACAAGCGCTCTGCCACTGAGCCACAACCTCAGCCCTGTAGCTGAACTCTGGTCTGAGATTATTTTCCTGGCATTGAACCTGAGAAGGAGAATTGTTGGGTAAAATGGTAAAAATTTTGATATGTGTTTTCAGATTGTGTTCTAGAAAGGCTTTACAAGTTGATTGTTGGATTGTTCTCTCACAACACTGGGGATTCTAATGCAATTTTTTTGTTTTGTTTTTTTTGCACTGGGGATTGAACTCAGGGGCACTCGACCACTAAGCCACATCCCCAGCCCTATTTTGTGTATTATTTAGAGACAGGATCTCACTGAGTTGCTTAGCACCTCGCCATTGGTGAGGCTGGCTTTGAACTCGCGATTCCCCTGCCTCAGCCTTCCTAAATGTTGGGATTACAGGCATGCACCACTGCGCCTGGCTCTGAGTTGAACAACTTTTTGTGAATTAAGAATAGCAGCCCCTTGCCTGCTGTTTGGAGTGCAGAATGTTTTCTATTTAAAGTTTGTAATTTGACTTTTGGTTCTGTGGTGGTGGCTGATGCTTACAATGCATTATTTTCTGTTGTTAAGTCAGTCTTGGTGTTCTTTATGATTTTTTTTTTTTTTTTTTTGGTACCAGGGACTGAACTCAGGGGCACTCGACCTCTTAGCCACATCCCCAGACATATTTTGTGTTTTATTTAGAGACAGGGTCTCACTGAGTTGCTTAGCACCTCACCGTTGCTAAGACTGGTTTGAACTCACAATTCTCCTGTCTCAGCCTTCTGAGCCAGTGGGATTACAGGTGTGCACCACCTTGCCCAGCTCTCTTCATGATTTCTTGAGTGTGCTGTTTATATTCTTCTTCATGCCAATATTTACCCCAGCATATTCTTCTAATACTTTGATGATTTCTTTCCTTTTGCATTGAAAATTTGGGGTTTTTTTTGTTGTTTATTGTTGTTGTTTTTTAGTTTTCGTTTTTGGTACAGGGAATTGAACCCAGGGTGCTCTTCCACTGAGCTACATCCCCAGTCAGCTGCTGAGGGTCTTGCTAAGTTGTTGAGGCTGGCCTCTAACTTGTGATCCTCCTGCCTCAGCCTCCTGAGTTTCTGGGATTACAGGCATGTGCCACCATACCCAACTACACTGAACTTTTAGTCCACCTGTAGTCCAATCTCAGGATACAAGGTAGGGCATCATATACTTTTCTGATGGTGTATTTCTTGACGGCTTCTCTTTACTCACTGTAGATCTGCCTGTATTTCTTTTTTTTTTTTTTTTTTTTTTAGTTGTTGATGGACACAATGTCTTTATTTTATTGCTTTGTATGTGGTGCTGAGGATCGAACCCAGGGCCCCATGCATGCAAGGCAAGCGCTCTACCACTGAGCCACAACCTCAGCCCCTGCCTGTATTTTTTTAAGTTCCTCTTTAGACTTAAATATTTTGACTCTGTCTCGCCCCAACTGTGTTTAGGTCTCATTGGTGATTATGATAATGATGACGAAGCCTTGTCTTTGTAAAATGATACCTTTCCTCTGCAGATACTCATGCGCTTATTACATGGCTCCTGACACCTGAGGGTAATAACCAGGTATTAGCACTTCATCTTTGGATGCCAAACCTGATGTGGTTTGTGACCAGGAAAGCCTCACCTCCCTCTGGCAGAGTCGGCTTCCCCTCTAGGACCACAGAGCCAGGCTGCCTTGGTGTATTTGGGGTGGTCAATCATTGGAGTTCCCCTGCCCCCTTGGCTTTAACTGAGACCATCTGTTTCGTCTTTTGCACAGTGGCTTTGTGGAGGAAGAGGTATAGCATTCAGTTGTCCACGTACTACATTTTTTAGATGCCAACCAGGCTCCAGCAGTAAGCTAAGACCTGAGGGCCAATCAGCCACGATTTCGCCCAAATGGTCTAAGTCAGAGTGCTGGAATGGTGCATGAGCATCTCCAAGGCAAGATGGGAAGAGGTCGATGCCCTCATGGAGAGCCAGGTAAATGACTTACAGAGTAGGGAAGGGATGTATTTGAGCCCGAGGTGGCACAGCACTGTTAAAGTAGCCTGTAGTGTTCAGACTTGAAGGATGGGTAAGACTTGAAGGTGCCGCCTGTGGGAATTCCATAACTTTGGTCACTTAATTTTTTTTGTTTTGGTACTGGGGATTGGACCTAGGGGTACTCAACCACTGAGCCACATTGTTAGCTCTTTATTGTATTTTTTTTAGAGACAGAGTCTCACTGAGTTGCTTAGGGCCTTGCTAAGTTGCTGGGGCTGGCTTTGAACTCAAGATTCTCCTGCCTCAGCCTCCCGAGCCAGTGGGATTACAGGTGTGCACCACCTTGCCCTGCGTTGGTCACTTAATTTTTTTAACATCTACAAAAGTCCGATTCGAGAGGTACTAATTCAAAGTTCTTTTCCCCGCCAGCCCCCAACCTTTACTGTCCCCATTCAACCCAGGTGTCCTGCAACTTCTGTCAGTGAGAGACACTTCCAAGACCACTGGGCCTGGTCCTCTTTTCTGGCTCAGGCCAGCGTCAAAGTGCTGCTCCCTGCAGGGTCTGCTGTGTGGTTGGTGACCTTAACGAGTTGAGGCTGGAGGAATCAATAAATCCAGGAGTGTTGATGGGGAATAAATCCAGAAAAAGTGTGGGGTTTTGAACACTGATGAGCTTTTCTGTTGTTCTGAGAGGCTGGGGGTGTGTACCCAGTTCACTACACCATGTGTCACACCATGTCATTGGACCTTGGGCCAGCCCTCGCAGCAGCTGGAGAGCAATTTTAAAAAATACCGGTTTGCTAGGCTCCCACCCCAGGCTCATTAAAGCATGATTTCTGAGGGTGGAGGCTGGATGCCAGTATTTTGGGAAGTTCCCCAAATGATAGAGACCTGCCACCAAGGCTGAAATCTGCTGTTGCAGGCCTGTAGGGCCCCAGGGGAGCCCGGGGATCTCCCACACTGGCGCTTTTCCATTCATACTTGAAAACCTCAGTGATGAGGGCATTTGTCACCCACCACCAGGCAGCCCCTTTGCTCAGCTGGAGTTGAAAGCTGCTTCTGATGCCACTCCAATTTAGCACAGGTCTGTTGAGTGTCTGGCGTTGATGGGAGTTCTGTTGGCGGCCCTCCTTGTCTGTAGAGTGTAGAACTGTTTTGGTTTGACTCTTTGAGCTCTAGTAGGACAAGTCAACCTTGCTTCTCCCACCTCAGGTGTGTTTGGTGTCTTCCATGGCAGAGGAAAGCTGCAGGCTGTAACACTGCCCCACAGGGCCAAGTTCCCAGCCAGAGCACCAACTGCCATGGGTGGTGACTCTTCAGTATCTCAGGAATAGAGACTCTTCATGTAGCTCCTGTTCAGGAGTTTCCTGGGGCTGAAAGTGACCAGTCAGAGCAGGTTCCCAGGGGTGCACTGAGGTAGACACTAAAGATTTAACTGTACAGACTGGTGATTGGGTGAGGAACAGAGTCATTTTTACATATTCATATGATTTGAGGAATGTCAGCAGAGAGAGGAGGGGAGCAGGCAGCCTAGATTCCAGGGGAGCTGGTAGGACCCACCATCTAGGACTTCAACCCTCAGTAAGCAGCAAGTGGGGCGGAGGTTGCCTGGCTGAGAGTGGCATGGTGACAGGGACTAGGCATTCTCTGTCCTTGTTGGGCCTCACCAGGTGCCAGAGCTGTTGGTCCATATGCCATGGGACCATAATGGTGCTTACTGTGGCATGAAATGAGCACTGGCTTCTAGGGTCCACAGTCACACTGGGCGAGCTCACGTTGCTAGCCCTGCTTCTTGGAAGCCTTGTAACTCAGGACAACTGAGTACTAAGTTCTCCATTCGCCAAGTGGGGATAACGATGGTTGTTTCCTGACCACTCGCTCTGCCTTAGGCCATGTTTCACGTGCTCTGTTTTATCCTCATGGTGGGTCTTTGAGGTGGTGCCATGAGACTCCCCATTTTATAGAAGACTAAATATTTAGGAGATGAGGTTTGGGGGGAAGTATGCTGGTCACTGGCAAAATTAAAATCATTGGTTTCAGTGGTGGAGCCCAGTGCCTGGCGTGTCGGAAGAGCTTTATGAATGTTTTAATAATGTTTTGTGCACATTCGTCCTGGGCCTCAGTCCAGTTTCCAACTGTGGACCTGTAGCCACAGTAAAGCCAGTGGGGCTGCCCTTTCAGGCCTGTTGTCCTCAAAAAGTGACCCTGTCCTTATCTGATGGGTCAGTTTGTGGTTGACACATGCTTCCCCACAGCCAGAGAGTAGCAGGAAAAGCTCACCCTGGAATCCCCACCGCGTTCTAAGAGCTTCGGGTGTGTTAACTCAATGATTCCCATAACACTCCCTACCAAGTGGGTTCTGTCGAGTCCCATTTTACAGATGGGGAGACTGAGGCACACAGGTGACACAGATAGCAACAAGCAGAGCCGGAGCTGGGGGGGGTCAACATCCCCTTGCCGTCAGCCTGCCTCCCGTGTCTGCCCTTGTGCTATACAGATGTAGAGGACAGTCCCAGGACAGCTGCGTGTCACGTGGTGGTCTCAGAATCATCAGGCCAGAGCCATTTAGAAGCCTTACCACTCTACCACTGATGAAGTGTGTGGTTTGGGCCAGGCACTCTCCATGTGCATTTTGTCAGGATAGTGCTGCCTGAGGAGCATGGGGAAGACTTGTGGAGGTGATGGCCTAGGTGGACCTTCATGGATAGGGAGAGAGAGTTTGCATATTTAAACATTAGTGGATGCTAGGAGGGCATTCTGGGAGGGGCTGTGAGTGTTCTCTAGTGACCAAAGGAGATGTTGGAATGGGGGCCAGGCCACAAAGTTCAGTCTTTATTGGGTGGGTGATAAAGGGTGGTAGAACAGATGTGACAACATATGTTTCTGCAGCCTAAGAGGGCGGGCTTTGGGTTGGGGGCCCCAGGCCAAGCCTGGAGGTGGGGACCCCAGTTAGGAAGTCATCAGATGCTGTAGGCAGGGGCAGCAAGGACCCCAGTCTGCATCCTTAAGCCATGAAATACTGCAGCTGACAGCCCAGGCAGCTCTCAGACGCCTTTGGTTAATGGAGGAAATTGAGCACTTGTCAACAGAGAGGTTTTTCTGGACTGCTGTTGTCAATAGCCAAGATGCCCTCTATGGGAGTTGGTGAGTTACTCTGTCCCCCAGAGAATTTGTCCCCATTCTATCAGAGCCTGAAGAAGCACGCTCTGGGGTCCCAGAATCTGGGTCAGGGTGGTGACAGATCAGCTCCTCCAGGTCCTGCTTATGGCGAGTGGGTTGGAAGCGACCCTGCAGAGATCTGATCTGACTGCTTGTCTTTAAAGACATGATTGAGTGGAGCGGGACAGGGCAGCCTGTGGTGTGGGACTGGGGTGTGAGGGAGCAGCTGCGTGTGCTCTGAAGATGAACCAAATTCGGACTGGGAGGCCATGCCCTCCCATCTGATGGCCGCGCTGCCGGAGCTAGAGGCATTCTCAGATGCCAGGGCTGCTTGAAGGAAGCAGTGGCCAAGACACTGCTGATGACAGGGTTGTCTTCTGAAGAAAGAATGCAGAAGGAACAGGGCACACCCGCCTCGACCTTTGGACGATGTCCTCCTTAAGGACAAGCTCTTTGAGAAACAGTAAGTGCTCAGGATCCTTCAGGTCCCCACAGGGAAAGAAACCTTAGCCTCCGTGAAGATGTTTGCTGAGCTCCATCAAATAGCCCCCTGAGGATCCCAGGCCAGGTCCTTCCACCCTCACTGCCCTGTCCCCAAGGCCACTGGGCCAGCAGAGCTTGCTTTACAAGACCAGAAGGAATGCTTCATAAGGATCTAGGAATAACACGGCTGTCATTCGGCTCCTCCTTGCTGGGCTTCCGTGGGGCCCTGGATCTGTCTGAAAGCCATCTGTGGTGTGACTGTGAAGTGACAGGATGGTAGGAGTTGGTGTCATCTCTTCCTAGTCACCCACAGGACAGCTGAGAACATTGTGACAGCCTGGATTATCCTGCCAGAACCTGGGCCTGAGGGCTGTCCCAGTGCAGACTCCAAGCCCCTGGTGTGCAGCTGGGGTCTTGCCTACCATGCCCTCAACCACCCAGGCTCTGAATCAGCACCATCTGCAGACTGAGGTGGGGCAGCCTGGCAGTGGGAAAGCAGGGACACTCACCTTCATCCTGGCAAGCCCTTACTTTGGAGTTCCTAGAGCTTCTTAGACATGAAGCCTCTTTGGAGGCAGAAATTGCAGATAGTGATGGCTCATGGAGGGCTGCTGATGAGGCTGTGCAGAGGTCAGCCCGTGGCCAGGGTGAGGGCTCTTTCTCTTTCTCTTTCTCCTCCTCCTCTTCTCTTCTTCTTTTGGTACTGTTCAGTTCTTTCTCTATCTCAGTTAGAAATGCCTTTTTTTTAAGGTAACCCCTGACCCTTTAGGGAGTGGTTATTCCAGAAAATATCGTAACCTTTGGCTTTTGATGGTGTCTCTGCTTTGATGGTTTCTTCCAGTTTTATCGGTTTCTCTACCAAGTAGCAAACACTTCCTTAAAGCTCAATGGCTTGTGGTTTATTTGTACTCAAACATTTATATTTTGAAAGTAAATTTCAGTTGTATACTTTCTCTTATTTAGAAAGTTACTTTAAAGCCGGGTTACTTTAAAGTGGCACAGGCCTGAAATTCCTGCAGGAGGCTGAGATAGGAGGATCTCAAGTTTGAAGCTAGACCTAGTACCTTTGCAAGATCCTGTCTTAAAATTAAAAAAATAAAAATAACTGGCGATATAGCTCAGTAGTAAAGCACCCCTGGGTTCAATCCCCAGTATCCAAAAAAGAAAGAGAAAGAAAATTACTTAATACTTGGACATTTCTGATGGCCACCTTAATAGTAATGGGGGGGGGGGATTTGAGATGTGTAAGGGGACTAAAACAAAGCAAGGAGTTCATACATTCTAGAGTTTCCCCAGATTTTTCTTTAAAAAATTCAGCAAGGAATCAAGGCTTTTCTGGTAGGAAGAGGCCTGGCTTCCTCAGAAGATCTGTACATTTGAATTTCAAAGGTTTGTTTGAATATGAAATTGAAGGTAACCTTGTATTCACAGTCTAAAAATCAGAAACAAGTGAGATTGTCATTAAGTCTATTCCTGTAGCCCTTGCGGCAGGATGTTTTCTACTCCTCCACCAAAGTCTGCTTTGAGCCCTTTTGTTGAAGGACTTCGGATATTTTTTTTTCCCCAGCGTCGTTCTGGGGTTGGACTTCAAAACATTGACTGGCATGGACAGGTGGACCCAGAATCCCAGGATGGAACTTGAGGATTGCAGCACACTGTGAGTGTCACAAATTGTCATGAATTTGATTTTAAAATGTTGTCTCAGAACCTGCTCAGCTGCTGGGCTAGGGGCCTCTGAGGAAAACAGCATAAGACCGTGAAGGAACTCTGCGCTGGGTAGTCTGGGCTCTAGGTGAGGGTCTGTGACCTTGGGCTAGTCCCTTGACCTCTCTGAACCTGTTTCCCATCTTTAAAATGAGGACATTCACCCCTATCCTGAAGTTAACTAAGAAAGCAGCTGTGAAAAGACCTTATAAGTTGAAGTTGCCTTAAAAATGTTTTCGACTTGGCTTCAAGTCAGAACGAGTACCCCGAAACAATGAGGGGACAGTGTGGACCCTAAGGCGAGAAGCTTCAAGTTGCTACTCTGGGGTCCAGCAGTTCCATCCTAGGAATTTATTTTAAGGATAGAGTGATGAGAGTCATGATGATTTAGTTACAAGTCACTTATGGCATTTGGGAGGGAAAAAAATTGAAAATTACCTAAACATCCCACCAGAAGAAATGGCTAATGTGTGGTACATGCCTGTAGGGAACAGAAATGCAGCCAGCAAGAGCACAGGTGGATACCCACTGCAGGGCTGTCAAGGAGAAGGTAGCCGGGCGTGGTGGCTCACTCTTGTAATCCCAGCACTTTGAGAGGCTGAGACAGGAGAACCACGAGTTCAAACGCAGCCTCAGCAACAGCGAGGCACTAAGCAACTCAGTGAGACCCTGTCTCTACATAAAACACAAAATAGGGCTGGGGATGTGGCTCAGTGGTTGAGTAACCATGAGTTCAATCTCTGGTATCAAAAAAAAAAAAAAAAAAGAAGGAGAAGGTAACAAAGTGATACTTCTTAAAAACAGAATGTTGGGGCTGGGGTTATAGCTCAGTGGTAAAGCACTTGTCTAGCATGTGTGAGGCACTGGGTTCGATTCTCAGCACCACATATCAATAAATAAATAAAGTTCTATCGACAACTAAAAAAATATTTTAAAAAAAACCACAATGTCAAAAACTACCAACATTTATCACACACCCCCCCATTCCTACCTACACATGTAGAAAAAAGGCTTGGGAGAAATAGACCAAAATGCGCACAAGTGGTTATACTAGAAGGTTAGACTATCTTGCAGTTGTCAGAAACAAACACAGGGTACTTATTTAATCATAAATGTAAAATTTTTAAAAGTGGCGATATCTCAAGCTCACTGTAGAAGGGCAGGAAGGGCAGGCTCACTGTCTCCCAGCTGAAGTTTTTGCTGGGCCATCTGAATGACTCGTTGAACTTCAAAGCCAGGGCTGAGAGAGTCTCATTGTGTTGGAATGCTGGTGATGAGGATCACAGGAAGTGGTGACAAGCTCTTTGTTATATAAGCTCGCCAGGCTTGCTTGTTGGTGCCAGCGCTGGCCCTTGGTGCCTGATCGGGACATTATCTGTCTGTGTCCAGGGCCACAGCCTTAGCTGGGACAGGGACCTTTGTGGGAACTGCACAGTCAGGCGCAGGAAGCCGCAGCTCCCGCCTCTCTTGCTTAACTCCCTCTGGCACACTGGCCTGTTTTGTGAAAGAGGAAAGGCCACAGCAGAGGGAGTGACCAGGTCATTCCTGACCCGGGAAGCTGTGGGGATTTTCCCTGGCCCCTTTGGAAGTAATCTACGTTGCCTGGCTCCAAAAGCAGGGGCAACCTGCTCTTGGATCAGCCTGCATCTCTCAGTTCCTCTCTGCCTTGTGTGGGTTGTGGTGGTCCTGGTGAAGTCTTTAGGGGATGTTGCTGCTCTGGAGGCAGATTGCAGTTTCCCCCCTCTGTGAACTTCCCTGTAGGAGGCAGGCAGAACTGGCCTTGTGCACAACAGGTGCCCAGTGAAGCCACACAGCCTCCCCAAGCTTCCTGTACCATGTGTACTTGTGGGCAAGGAGGTCAGGCTCTCGCAACCAGAAAGTATCTCAGCCTCAAGCCTGAGAATTTTAGCTACTGTCTGGGGAGCACCCACTGTGTGCTGGGTGCCTTCAATACATTGCTCACTGTGGTCCTCACAGGAACTCTGGAAGGAAGACAGCCTTACCAGGAAACAGACTCAGAGGTCGGGGGTGTGCCAACTTTCCCTGTTTTTCTTGACATTTCTGTGTTATCTGGACCCCAGGGACTGGGCTCCTTGCTTTTGATTTTCCCCCATGGCTAGCACAGAGCCTGTAGCGGTGGAGCTTGGGGTGAGATTGGTTTCCACAGTTATGTGGGCCAGGGGACTTAAAGCAAGTCCCACCCCGTCTCCAGGCCGCAGTGCCTGCATTTGTAAAATGGCCAGGTGTTGTTCTTCCTCACAGGCCCTGTCTTTTCCAAAGACTTCAGCCATCCCTGGGCTCAGGTTCCTATGGAATGTGGTTGGTCTTGTAGGAGGCAATCACAAGCCGCAAGCAACTGTGGATTTTTTACTCTCAGGACAAGGTCCAAACATTAGATGACTGTTGTCCCCAATTAATGAGACATAAGAAATAGAGTTGTGCAACTTAATAATGAAACCACATTTGTCACTGAGATTTCCATTCCTTCAGTGTGGAAGGCACACATTCTGCCCCTGGCAGGCTCACACGGGCCCGTTCTTTGGCCTGTACACCCAGTTTTTCCCCTGAATGGGTCCAGGAAAAGCCTTGGTAAGTTCCCTGTGTAGCTACAACAATACAAGAATTATCCTGCCCTGAGATGTTTGAAGAAATGGTGGGGTCTTCTCTGGGGACACTACTCAGGGAAGGGGACCCAGAGGGAGGGGCCTTGGACATAAGTGTGTTACCTTGAGGGTGACCATGTGTTCTTATTTGCACGTGTTGATTTCTCACTTATCTAACATGAGTCAGCAGACATTTTTGTACAGAATCACATAGTACACTAGGCTTTGTGGTAACATGGTTTCTGTTGCAATAATTCATTCTGCTCTTCTAGTACAGAAGGGGCCATTAACGATCTATAAGTGAATAGGTATGGCCATGTTCCATTCACACTTCATTTATAAAAATAAAGCTTCTCCCACCCCTGGTTGAAAACATAAGGCACTGCTCTTCCTAATCACAGCCCACAGTGACTTGTTCTCTCTGGGTTTTATCCAGACCTGTTCTGACCTCTGGATCATCCCCTTAGTTTCTCTCAAGCCTTCTCTGGCCTGACACGCAGATCTTTGATCACTCCTTCGTTCCACTGAAGGTGCCCACGTTCTCACGTCAAATGATGTATGTCTTAAAACGGCACCATTATTTTCCTAGCAACTCTACTGTCCTGTGAAGGATCTCTTATTGTACAGTCTGGTTCATTATAAAGAAGTAAGAAATTGACATATTGTCAGATGGCTCATTGTTGGGGCTTTCTCAGATGCTGCCAGAAGAAAAGCCCCATATCTGATATCCACTTGAGTCTTGATTCTTTTGTCTGTCCTTCATCCTTAGTCCTCCGAAAGTGACTCTGGATGTGTCATTACTTCACACTCCCCATGGTTTCTGTCATGCCCAGGCACATAGCTTGATATTCGAGCTGACCCATGCCTTCTGGAAAGGCTTCTTGTGTTGCTCCCCTTGCTCCTGGGCCAGCCAGCTAGAAACCTCTGCCTCCTAGTAGGCTGCAAGTCTTACCTGCAGGCCTCTGTGGCATACCTTTATCCCCCTTGTCCTGCCAAGTCCAGCTCAGCTGTCATTCCCTTCAGGGAGCTTGTGGATCCCTGCCTTTCCTTCTCCATGTAGGGACAGGTCCATGCCTCTGTGGTAAGATCATGTCCCATTGGGGCTCCTGTGTCTGTTGTCCCTGTTGGGCTTCTGTAGAGATGCAGTAAGGAACCTCACATCTCACACAAGTTGTCCTCAGAGTGCACCTAGGAATGCTTGTCAGAGAATTGACCTGAGGGGTTGGTTGAGGGCCCATCATGCTCTGAAACTCTGAGAGTTCCCAAACTTCCAGTAACTCCAGCACGGGAAAACACCCAAAACCCCAGTGCCTTGAGGAGCAGCCAAAACACGCCCCAATGCAGGCATCTGTGGCTCAATAGGCTGAGTGGCTTGGGCCACCTGTCTTTCTGGTGTGGTAGGGAGACTTCTGGGTGAGCATGTCAGGTGGGTGTCCAGGATGGCAGCTTTTTCCTTCCTTAGGAGAAGGTGGGAGTGCAGATAATAGTTACCAAGTATTGAGCACTTCCTGTATGCAGAGGTTTACATATAGGGAACTTGGATATGATTTGCTCAGGGTTCAGGGTGGGTGGTGCTTAGGGACCCGTCAACTCCTTCAGCATCATGCCCACCACATAGTAGGTACTCAATAAATAGTTAATGAATGAGTAAATGAGTTAGACCAGAAGGAGATTTTTCTGGAAAGACTTATAGCCAAATTGAAGGACTGCAAATACCATACTGAGGAGTTAATTGAGCCTTCACCCCACAGGCAATTGGGGACTCAAGGACAGGTTTGAGCAGGGAGGACCGTCTGCACAACATGTGTCGCGCTTACCCCATTATTTGCCCTTTCCGGTGTGACTGATATGCCAGATAATGAGGTGTTGGGCTGCACAAAGCGCTTCCTTGTGCCGGAGAGAGGCAGGGCCAGCCTTGAAGCCAGTTGGCCACCAGCCTCCTCCCTATAATTTATGTGCAGTGGCAGGTTGGATGGGCTGCCAGGCAGAGCCAGGGCTTGCCTGTCTCTCCAGGTCACCGCCTCGGCTTGCTGGCTGCAGTGCAGGGGCTGAGGCCCTGACGCAAGGCCTGCCCTTCTGGGCTTGCCCTGCTGCCAGTGCGTTTTGGGAGAATTAAAGGTGGCCCGCTGGCTTTTCCCAGGACTTGCGACACAGTTGGTGGTTCCTGTGGGGTGGCAGCGGGGAGGGTGGGTGGGTGTTTGCCACTGACCATGGATTTCTTACCTTGGCCCCATTGCCTCTACTGCAATCCCAGGCTTGGTAACCTTGGGCTTCTCCTGGCTAAAGACAGCTGGCTCCCAGAGATTGCTCTTCTGGGAGGACACAACTTACGATTTCCAGATTGGTAAATGCACAGAGATGTCAGTCCCAGGATCTGAGTATGCAGAGCAGTTGCCCTGGCACAGGGGGGTTGGCAGTTCAGTTCCTGGATGAGCCCCCTGTCATGGGCATGGTAGAGCATGTACCCTGGACAAGCGTGGAGCAGGCAGCGGAAGCTGGGGGCAGCTGTGGACACAGGCAGGATGGAGTGTTACAGGAACGTCAGATGGATTGATCCTGAGAGGCATTCTAGACAGGCTCCTGGGAGGAGGTGGAGTAGCTGGAGAAGGTAACTCAGGGAAGAATGCTAGTTATTCCAGAGAGAGGACACAGCTTGGCCAAGATCATGAAAGTTGGCAAGGACGGGTTGTATCTGGTGAGGAAGGCGTTGGGCTGAAGCAAATCAGAGTGGGAACAGGTGGGGCTGTGGACAGTCAGGCAGAGGGTGGCATTTGAGAGGCTCTCAGAGCCTGGCCAAAGACTTAGCCATGTGATAATGAGCCTGAGGGGACCTTATTTGGGCCTTTGTCACTGCAGGGACTCAGGGAAAACCCAGGGGTGGGCATTAGGCCAACATGGCAGGAGTTGACAGAAATTCAGTTTCTAGCCTGGGTCAGGTTGCCCCAGGAAGGCCTGTGCTTGGCTGGACTGGAATTGGGCCCCTGCTGTTTTTGCTGCCACTGCGCTTTCTGAACCTGGCCTTCCAAGAGCCTGTCACAAGTGATTTCCGAGGAAAGCCAGCAGATGGGCAGGATGGAAATGCCTCTCCCGGGGAGGCAGATCCTTCTTACAGTCTTAGCTGAAGCTGTTCCCCTCGTAGGCACTTTACAGTTGGCCCCAGCCCTCACCTCAGTGTTGTTTTAGCTACTTTGGGAGGCAAAGAGAGTAGGGATTTCCCTTTCCATTTTAGGGATTGAGAAGTGGATTGATTGAAATCACCCCAAAGTCCCGGAAATTTCCAAGTGAGGCTGGGGCCTCCCCACTCTTGGCCTCACATGGTATACACAGTACTGCTCCCTGCTCCCCTAATTACAGGGCATGTGTACAGTTTGGAGGTGAGGTTTGTAATTAAATGACAGCTGAAATGACACCCCCAAGCTCCATTTCAACACCAGTGCCTTAATTCATATTAAGCTCCTACTGCATGCCAGGCACCATGCTAAGTTCCTCTTCATTCTTGTGACAACCCTTGGAGGTGGGTACTTTTGTTATCCCTAATGAAGAGACTGAGACACAGAGAGTTTAAGTAACTTGCTTGGTGACCCAGCTAAGACCAGATGTGGCATCTGATCCCAGGCAGCCCAATCCAGAGCCTGTGCTCTAGTCTGTTCTGGTGCCTCTGTGGAGCCAGATGCCTGCACGTCCTCTTGTCTGCCCTGGTGCTCTGAGCTGCTTTATAATTAGAACAGACTGCAGCTCCAGTCAGTGACTTCCTTATGAGATTAATAGTCAGAAACTCAGGAGAAAATTGAAGAACAGGAAAGGAAATAGGTAAAGAATGAGGTTGTTTCCACTATTTAAAACTGATGTTTGAAAGTCGACTTCGACCAACTGTGTTTTGGCAATTGAAGGCTCGCACTCTGAGGAACTCTTTCTCTTCTCCTTGTGCTTTGGTGTTTGGTACCAGCCTCACCCCAGCCATGATCTCTCTTGCTCCATCTTGCTCTTTCTTTGTTTGCAGTGCAGGGGTTGGAACCCAAAGCCTTGTGCACTCGAGGCAAGCTCTCTCCTTCTAAGCCACCCCATCCCTGGCCACCACATCCTCCCATAGATGCACTTCTCTGAACCAGTCAACTGAGTTCCCGAGGTTCCATTGCCTCCCCCCTGCCTTTCTGAATCACACTGAATTGCTGTAACTGGGCATCAACCCTTGTCCTTCCCAACAAGGTGGCCTCTGTCTCCCTTTCATGCTCCACCAGCAACATCCTTCCCTGAACTCACTCATTGTCCATATATCTATCCTTCACCTGCGCCTCTTCCTCCTGCCCCTCGGTAAAACTCTGACTCAGGCGCTCTCTTCTGCCCCTACCTGTGTGTCATGGCTCTGGGCCTTGCTGGTGACCACCTGGCCTGTGTTGTGTTGTGTGGTAATCATAGGGTTTATGATGCCTGGGCCCCTGTGTCCATGCAGCTCTTGCTGACTGGTGCTCTATAGTGCTTGCTCCTGGTTCTGGGCAGGGCGGCTTGAACAGAGACCCTTACTGGGCAGAGGTAAAACAAAGTTATCCATTAGGAACAAAGGCTTTATGAGTATCAGGCAGGGGAGCTATTTCAGTTTGTGTAGAAAAAGAACAAAGAGAGCTGAGGATGTGGCTCTGTGGTGGAGCACTCACCTAACCTTGAGTTCCATCCCCAGCATTGCAAAAAAAAACCCAGCAACACTTTTTGACCCTTTTCCCCTGCTTGGAAGAAATGAAACTGCGGCCTTTTAACCTTGAGAAAAGTAGACTCAGGTGAGGACAAACAGCCAGAGACCTCTATTGGAGTCCTACTAGTGGTCAGGTCCTCTGCAGTGAGGTTTGCAGTAAGCCCCTCTGGGGCAGTGTCCTCTACCCACCCTGTCACCTCTGTGCAGGATGCCTGCAGGTGTCCTCCTCTTGCACACTGTCACCTGTGATTTTCCTCACATACGCTGTGCCTCTGCTCCAGCACTTTCCCTATAAAGCCCCAGAGCTGGGCATGCAGGACCCCACCCCCACCCCCACCCCACCTCACCCCCACTCCATTTCTACACCCTCCCACAAGCTCTCTGATGTCATGGACTCTTACTGTTTCCTCTCTCACCTCCAGGGCCCATCCCCATTTGCTTTAGTGTTTTCACCCCTGCCTAAGCCACCTCTTCAGGAAGCCCCTTGGACCACACCAGCATCCTGCCCACCCCCTATCACTGCTATGCAGTACAGTGGCCTGGATGGGGGTGACCCTTTACTTCAAATAATTAGCAGCATGGGGGAGCCTCTGCATCCCCTCTTGCACTTCGCTGTGTAGGCGAGGCACCTGGCTTTAGTGATAATGGCCAACCTTTGTGTGGTGACTTCGCACACATGGTCTCATTTGCTCCTCCTGACACCCTCAGTAGACCACTGATGCTTTTCCACCCAGCTGAGACTTGCCCGGTTTAGACACAGTCCAGCTGGCAGCCCACTTGGGCCCACAACTGACCTTACCTTGTCTAGTCTCGCATCTCCCTATATCCCTCAACCTGGACATCATGAAGGCGTCGTCCTGCAGATGGTGAGCTTCCTGCAGACCATGAGTGCCGCAGCCAGGTGTCTGGGGAGGGACCTGGAGGAGCTGTGTGGGTTTCTGAGGTGGAAAATAGGGCTTATCTCCTATGAACAGTCACACCAAGAAAACCAGGCAGCTATGAACACTTCTGCTGGGTGCAGTTCTAGAACTTGACCTCAGAGCCCAGTCATTAATCCTGTCTCAAAACTGTGGCTAAGTGATCCATCCAGAGGCTTCTCGGTGGAATTCTTCCTTCTCTCCCATACTCTTCAGCTCTGCATTACCTTGGAGAGGCCTTGTCTGCTGAATCATGTGCTGTCTTTCACCACTGACCTGGAGGTGGATGGCAGGCTCAGGCCAGGGGTGACTGGGACTTGGGAGGGGGCTGAACCTCCTGAACAGGTATTTCTTATATCAGAACTGCTTCCAGGCGATGCATTGGGTACATTTCTAAACTGCAAGCTGCGTGGTTAAGTGAGAGGTTGTTTGAGAGCTGGACTGGCGTCAACAGGAAGCAGGATTACAACAGGACTTTGTGGTGGCTTGGTGACCTCTACTCGGTAGACTGTGGGGAATGGGCTGGTAGGGACGGGCAGAAGGTAGTAAAATCCCAGAATCATGGAATCCATTCATTCCCATGTAGGATGCTGGTCTTTGGCCCCGGGACCACGGCCCCCTTTCTTTCCATCTTGCAACCTTGAAATCTGTCCTAGCACAAACAGGCTAACGACAGAGTAATTCCCATAACGGAGTGATGTCTCCTGGGCTTTATAGTTCAGAAGGCACTGTTTTGTAAAAGATCCCATTTTATGTCCATTTCCTTCTGATGTAGCTGCAAAGACAAATCAGGAAATAGGGCTTTTTTGGGGTTTTTTTTGTTTTGTTTTGTTTTGTTTTTTAAGATTCCAGACTAGTTGGGGACAATATCAGAGACTTAAAGACATGACAGCAGCATTCGATAGAGGACTTTATCTCAAGAATGCTTTTCATCATTTTAACAACATCCTTACCACAATTTTCCAGGGAAGAAAGGTGGTCAGGGGCAAACCCTTTCCTGTACTGTGGTCCTGGGCTGCTCCGCCCTCCTGCCAGCCCTGCCTGATAAGCTTTGGCATCCAGAAGCATGCTCTTCTTGGCTGGCAGTCTGTCTCAGAAAACTTCCATCTCTGCATTTCCTCGGCCTCCGATCTAGGGAGGGGTATCATTTGCCCACTCTTCCTTGTCACCCTCCAGTCACTACCTTCTTGGTGGGTGCCCCTGCCCACTGGCACTCTTGCAAACCAACGCCCCTCCCCAGCCCCGGGCCTCCTAGATGTTTCAGCAGCTCATAGTGACTTGGGCAGCTGAGCTGGCTTGTGACTGGTGGAGAGCAGAATGGGCGGCATCCCTGTGTCTGAGGGAAGAGGCCCTGAGCTGGGGGCAAGAGGATGTCTGGAAGTCAGGCACACCTGCTGCTTTCCTTCACTATGTGACCTCGGGCACATTTCTCAATCTCTCTGAGCCCATTTCCTCACAAAATTCAGGTTTTCATTTATTATGTCCCAGGTTCTGTATTAGACACAGGGACCAGAAAGATGAGTAGACATAGACCTGCCCAGAGTGCCTGCTTTAGGGGGTCTTAATAAACATGGTAGGATGACTTAATGAGTGTTTAGGGACAACAGTATAGGCATGTAAATGTCTTATAAACTGTAAAGTGTAGCGCACATAGAAGGAGGGTTGCTTCCTGCAGCTTCCAGGTCTGTTGTTTTTGTGGTAGAACAAGGCCTGCCTTGTGATACTCTTAGTCTGGAGGTCCCTTCAGTCCTGGTACCTGGGTGCCCACTCTGGAGTTGGGGCACACATGCATGGAGCTAGACAGTCCAACCCCAGCTGTAAAGGAAGGGCAGGAAAAGATTCTGGGAGCTGTTTGGAGTTCTCCAAATGTAGTTTGACTTTATTTTTTATTTTATTTTATTTTGAGTACCTAGATTGAATCCAGGGCCTCATGCATACTAGGCAGGTGCTCTACTTCTGAGCTTCATCCCCAGCCCTTTTTATTTTTTATTTTGAGATGGGATTTTGCTGTGTTGTCCAGGCTGGCCTTAAACTTGCAATCCTCCTGCCTCAGTCTCTTAGTAGCTGGGATTCCAGGTGTGTGCCATAGCACATGGCTTGGCTTGATTTTTTAAAACTCTCACAGAACGTGTCAGGAGTTGGTGAAACCCCTTTTAGTAGAAAAAGGGCCAGAGTGAAAAAAATACCTTGTTAAATTGACAGAATGGGAAATGTCATTTCTTACCCCTTCTAGCCCAGCCACCTCATTGTCACAGCTATTTGAGCCTGTGTTTGTCCCCCTGACTAGCCTGTGAACTCATGCAGGCCCACAGTCATGTCTCATTCTACTGTGTCCTAGAGCCCAGCATGGGACCTACCCTAGGGAGGGTGGCAGGGTGTAGGTGCAGACAGAGCTGCGGGGCTCACATCTAGCTGGGGATGTCTCAGGACAGTCCAAGGGGACTCAATCTGTGAGGATGATGACAGTCAGTCAAGCCCTGCTGTTGCCCAGCACTAAACGTGAACACCATTCCTAGACTCACTTTATAGGTAAAGAAACAGATCCAGAGAAGGTTGAGCAAGCTTCCCAAGGTGACACGGGATTACGGAAGGGAATATACCGAGGGACATGTGTGGGAACTCATGGTGGCTGGGGAGAGGGTAGGATGATGTTGGCAATAGGCATACAGCACCCCCAACCAGGGACCCAGATGGAGGTGGAACAGGAAGTTCCCAGGTGACATGGGGTCCCCCAGTGATTGGCATATCATACAGACTGGCATACTGAGCCCTGTGAGCTGGCCGCCTCTGGTTCAACTGGCCCTCAGCATCTTGTTTGAGCCTTTGTTAGCTGCCATGAGGAGATGGCAGGATCCTGCTCCAGAAAGGTCTAGCAGGGATGGTAGGCAGCTGGGTTTCCTCCAGCCCCCTTACTCTTGCTGGGTCTCTTCTGCTATCCCCAAAGGGAAGGGTTTCACCATAAGTTACTTCTAAAGTCCATTGAGCATAATGTGAAGAGTCAGGGCTGGGACTGAGTTTGAATTCTGGCTCTGCAACTTCCTGCCTTGAGCAAGTTATCCAACTGCCCTGTGCCTCCGGTTTTTATCACCTGTATAATGGGGATGGTATTAGAATCTAATCCATGGGGTCGTGAGTATTACACTGAGCACAGTCCCTGGCAACTGCCCTCAGGTTTATCAGATTGTGCTGGCCCTGTCATATCTCTCTGGAGCTCCTGGCTGTCCCAGTGGCTCAGGGGAAGCAAAGGAGATCTGGGGCTCTAAGTTTCTCTGTTCCCCACAGAGCTCCTGGTGGGCTGAGGATGGCTGGGTTTGCTCTGTCTGCTGGAGCTCCTTGCTCTGCAGATGTTGAGATCATCACCTGCAGTGGCTGCTCAGCCTTGGCCAAGCTCTTGCGACATTCCTGCGGGTTCTGGGGGTTCCTTGTGCCCGAGTTCTGCGTGGGCAGAGCTCTGGGCAGGCGGCACGTTTTGGCAAGTCTCTGGTGGTGTCATTGGTGAAGAGTTTCCTCTGGCCGCGCTTGTTAGGATTGAAGAACCGGAGTTTTTATGGCCTTCTTTTGTTCCTCCCAGATGCTAATAAACTGTTTAAAACTTTGGTTAGATGCTGCTTCTCTAAGGAAAGAGGGATGTTTAGGGACTTCTGTTTTAGTTCTAGGTCACTGAAGTTTGGTCTGGGAGAAGGAGGTGTCTCTTGCATTAGGTCAGAACAAACATGAGTGGTATTTCTCTGGGGTCTTCACCTTCCCGGACAGAGACATGAGAAGAAGGTCCTTGTGTTCCCAACCCTAGAACAGATCTGCCCATCTGTGTCTGCCATGTGCAAGGAAGAGATCCTGGGCTGGGATTCTGCAGGTCCAGATTCTTTGCCCCTTGACTCACTGTATGACCTTGAGCGAGTCACTTCCCCTGGGTCCATGAAATCATGGATTATGGTGAGGTGTTTACACATGCCGGTTTCTGCTAGAGACCAGTGCTTCTTAATCTTGGATGCCTTGCACCCAGGCTTCTAGGGAGATTTTAGAGTACACTGATCCCAGGTGTTACCTTGGAGCACTTAAATGAGAACTTCTGGGGGTGGAGCTCAGACATTGGTGTATTGTAGAAGCTCCTGGATAACTCTGATGTGCCTTGGGACTAGATCAGGTATAAACTGCTATTCCTTGGGCCAAGTCTAGCTGCTGTTTTTGTAAATAATGACTTTTGTATATAATTTGTTTTCATTATATAACGGCAGTTGAGTAGTTGCAGGGGTCTTACTGAGAAAGTGAAAGAACACCTTCAACACTGCCCCCACCCCGGTCATATGCTTTGGGGTACCATAAAAATCCCAGGAAGAACATGGAGTTTCCAGTGGCGAAAGATCTCAGTCTAGGTTCTGCTCTCTGCTAAGTGCTCAACTAGTTTATGCTTGGAGGTTCCCTGGGGCAGGGAGCTTGCTCCCTCCCCAGATACTCTGCTCTGTGTTAAACAGCTTGTTCAGGTCAAGCATTCTTCCTGAAATCCGTTTGAAATCTTTTCTGTAATCTCCACTGGCTGGTGCTCATTATGTCCTCTCTGACCCTGCAGAATATGTCTGCGTCCTGTTGCAGGGATTAACCACCCATTCTGCAACCCCAGTCTCCCCACATATACCCTGGTCTTCTCTGGAACATACTTCTTGGTCCCTTCAGCGATGCCCATGAGACATGGAGTCTGGGCTCTTTATTGTCCTGGTGACAGCTCTTAATTATGGACCAGGGCCAAAGCTGAATGTGGTTCTCCAGTGCCCTCCAGGTTGTGCAGTTGAGGGAGACGGGCACCTCCTGGGTGGTGGAAAGCTTTGAAGCAAGAGCATGGCCTGTGGTCAGGCTGGCTTTGGAGAAACTGTGCTAGACCACATGAGAATAGTCTTGTGCACATGTGAGCTCCTACCTGCTGCTCAACACCTTATGTAGCATCAGAGGACTCTCCAGAGGAACCTGGACCTTACTGGCTTGCTCCCCAGGGGAGCGGTGTAGGCTCAGCCCCCTCCCCTAGCAGACGGAAGTGTAGTCAGGAGAGAGCTTCCTGGGCCCTGGGTTTATGACATCACTGGGCCAGGAACGAGGTTAATATTTTAATAGTGAAGGGTGAGCCCCATTATTACCTGAACTCATTCATCAATGGCAGAACCTGCTTTACCTGTTCAGTGTCCTTGGTGTGGGTTGTTCATGAATGGGAATCCAATTTTCTCTTTAAAACCCAAGCCACCTCTCCCCTTCTTAAATCCGGGAGGTGGGGCTGGGGAGGGTGTCAGGGTTTCATAGCAGGTTCTTCCTGAGTGGAAGAGGCTGTGGACGGCTTCAAGGGCCCTTCCTCCCTTACTCAATAAGCAGGCTCGCCTGAGCCAGTCCATGGGCTGGGAAACTAGGGCCACAACAGCTCCAGTAGTTGCCCTCTGGTCAGGATGACGAGATGACAATGTGAGGAGAAGGTTTGTCACCAGGCCACTCAGGTGGACCCTGTCTGAACCCTTCTGAAGTGGCTGGTCGGCTGGGTTGTTGGCTGACACATCTTCAGGGAGTGCATTCTTCTGAGATCTACAGTGGCCCAAGTCACCTGTGTTATCCCTAAGAAATAAATGGATATGGGACACCCATAGGGGCTGGGGGCTCATTCTTCCTTTAGGAGAGCACTGCTCTTGGTCATTCCTTAGTCCCTTCTCAGGCACCACCACTCAGAGCCTAGAGGCCCATAGGGATTTTAGACTGGCCACTGGACCCTGGGCTGCCACCTCGCCGCCTCCTCAGTCCTCACTGCAGGTGTGGGCTTTAGTTTTCAGAATCCAGCTGGACTCAACCTAACCAGATGAAAAAATGAACTGGCTTACCTTAATATTCCCTTTTCTTGCCACAAAAGTTAGATCTTCATGGTTATCTTTGAAAACAAGAACTAGAGTGTTTGGCAACCCCAGGGAGTTTTGGGTGCTGTGTAAGGATCCCCTCTCATCAAAGAGGCAGGAGCTCAGGGTAGGGCCATAGTTACCTTCTGGCTCTCCCTCCCTCTCATGTCCAGTGATGCTCTGTGAGCAAAGGTTTGGGAATAAGGAAAGGGGGTCCCAGGGCCTTTTTGTGGAGTGCTGTGAACAACTTCAAAACAATACAGGTTCATTCATTCTCATTTAAGCACAGGGACTATGCCCCACTGCAGGTTTTGCTGGGTAGGGGGAGGTGAGAGCTGGAAACAGCAGCCAAGGAGCGCATGTGGCAGGTAGAAGCCCGGCTTCATGGGTGTGGCCAGGCAGGTTGCAGGTGTGTGGAGTCACAGGATGGCTGAGGAAGAGGAAGAGAGACTTCCTGTGCCTGCTGACTGAAGGAGTGTCAGGGGAGGTCCTCGCCCAGGGTTGGCACATCTCAGCCAAATTGGCAGAGCTTCCTCCTCTTCCTGTCAGACCTCCTTTCAGAGATTTCTTCCTGCTGCTGGGAAGGAGCCGCGATGTTAGACTGCACAACAGGCCGTGGGTGGCATGGAGCAGCCAGCTCTTTGGGAACTCCCCTTGGGTTGGAACCTGCACTGTCTTGCGTGCTGTGGAGCCTTGGGGAGGTTACCAGGTGTCTCTGGGCTTTGGCTTTCTCATCTGAAAACAAGGTGGTTAGGAGGGCAACATAAGATGATGCGTGTCGGGCTGGGGTTGTGGCTCAGTGGTAGAGTGCTTGCCTCGCACATGTGAGGCACTGGGTTCAATCCTCAGCACCACGTAAAAATAAATAAAATAAAGACATTGCGTCCATCTACAATTAAAAAATATTAAAACAAAAAAAAAAAAGATGATGTGTGTCAAAGCACACAGCTGAGACCCCGGCACAGGTGGACTCTCCCTCAGCCCTGCCTCCCTGTGGGCTTTGTGCTCACACCTCTCACCTGTTCTAATACTTTAGAACACATCACAATGTGAGTTTCGCAGGTCCTGGCCCTGGAGGCTCCTAGTCCCCAGGGCTCAACCCCGCTGAGTCACGCCTGGCCTCCAGGTTAGCAGAGTTGTGTGCAGAGGGGAAGTGGGTGGTAGGTTGGGGATGTCTGTGACAGCTGCCTTATCAGCAAGGGGCCAACCCTCCCCCAGCACTTGATTTACTCAGCAGCAGTGGATCAAAGTTTGCTCTTTTGAAATTGATAAGCCTGGATTCAGTTCAAGATACCTTTGCCTCCCTTTAAGGATGGAATACTTCCGGTGGCTGATGATTTACGACCTTCCATTTGGAAGGGGATTTTACGGTGTGCATTAACAAATAAGGGCCATTCTGGGCCTGATTCATGAAGCTCCTGTCAAGCACTATCTCCTCCAGACGGCCCCAGTGGTGCTTTAGAAAGTGCCATTGGAGGGGGAGGGGCACAGTGGGGAGGGGCAGGGCCAGCCAGCGCCCTTGGGCAGTAAAGCAAAAGCACTCTCCAGGAAAATTAGAGAAGTGAAAAGTTGGGGTTTTTTTTATGGTGCTAAATTTATTCATTCTAAACGTTGGTTGTTTTTGCTTTTTTCTTTGTCATACATGAACAAGGACAGGTGGTAGTTGGGTTTTTTTTAGTGTCAGGGATCCTTTGTCTCATCCTCCCTACTTTTTTGTAATTACACTGGTCCATAAAATTCACTCTACAGAGGGGGGAACTGAGTCACTGACATGGTATGACTTGGCTAATGATGCCCTGCTGGAGAGAGGAATTGTTTATATAATGTTTGGGCCTCAAGCTCCCCACAGAAGCTATGATGCGGGGTCGGGGGCAAAAGGGATCATTGACATCATTTGTGGGTCCCACTCCTGCAAAACAACAATGTGGGGTCCCTCATTCAAAAATTACTAAGGACTGAGAATGTAGCTTAGTGGTGGAGCACATGCTCCGTGTTCTTAAGTCTTAGGTTTGATCTTCAGTACTGCAAAAAAAAGGTGTGTCTGTGTGTATGTATTTTCAAATGGTGATGTAAGGGCATTATAAAATACAGGACCCTATGCAACTGCACAGGCCACATGACCATAAAGCTGACCCTAGGGACCATAGATGTCAAAGTTCCTGATGTACTGGCATTTAAAATAAGAGCCTAGGGGCGGGGGATATGGCTTAAGGGTGGAGTGCCTGCCTTCCATTCAGGAGGCCCAGCAACCCAAGCGTGTGTGCATAAAATAAATAAATAGATAGATAGATAGATAAAAAAATAGTCTATATTACTTAATGAAGTGCACTGGCCAAGCCTCTAAGACTTAGGTCCCTGGCTTAGAGCATTTTCTCTGCTGTCCATGCTCTCTGTGGGGTTAGAGAGGGAAGTGGGTGGGGGAATTGTAGAGGTGAGGTCCTAGGGGCAGCGGGAAGGGTAGTGGTGTTTATCTGGCCTTGTTTTGCTGTCTTGCCTACCTGTCTGCCTTAGTGGCTCTATGTCTCTGGGGGAGGTGCTACACATCCTCCAGGACCAGTGGGTCTGGGGTCTCCTGTCCTAGGCCAGGCCAGCCCTGTGTGATTGGGTTGGCCAACAGATGCTTGTTAACCAGGAGCAGCAGCTGGTGCAGAAGAACCTGCCCCAGGCCAATGACTGGGTTCCTCGGGCACAGCGGTGGTCTTGTGGGAGCTTTGGTGCAGTGCAGCCCTTCTCCCTTTCCCCAGGGCTCTAGTAGGGCTCACACCTGACCTCACAGCACAAACAGAGAAAACAAATCTGTGCATGCTGTGCCAAAGCCCCTGGAACATGGAGATGCCTGCCTCGCATACGTACACGCACACATGTGTCTGGTGCAGGTGCACATGCTATGTGAGTATGCACTTGCTCACTAATTTTGTGCTTACCATGTGTGCTAAGCTTTCGACAAATATGAAGTCACTGAAGAGGCCTAAAGAGGTCAAGTTGAGCCAGGAGGTGGGCAAGAAATCGTGAAAATGCACAAGATGCCCCTTTTGGGCATAGATGTCTGGCTCTTCCCCGGAGAGAAATGGCTCTAGGCCCTCCACTGGTTGAATTGCTTATCGTCTTGCCCAGCATTTTACAGGTACTCCTTTATACTAGACTGAGAATGCTGGGGATGGGCAGTGCCAACTAATACTAGAAGCTTTAGGCCCATGGGCTTTTCAAGGCAAAGGCTGCCGCAATCTACAATCACTTACATGTTTACAAAATAGGTGTCTGGGCAAATGCAGCAAGGCGTCCAGGGCCTTGGGCGGGATGGCGGTGGGGGGTGGGGGGGGGCGCTGGTGAAGTAGAGAGTGTTCCCTGGGCCTGGAAAGTTCAGTATCTGTATCCACCATTTCACCCTCCAGGCCCTGGAGGTTCGAACCAAAAAGAGCCTGCCTTATGGAGAAGCAGGAGACTGAAAGGAAGAGCAAATGCTATATTTTATTGCATTTTCTTTTTTTTTTTTCCTTGTCCTTTATTTATTTTCTTTTCGTCTTTTTTCTGTATACACAAACAGACTTCTTTTCTGTGGTGGTGTATTTTAGAAGACAGGAATCCTGTAAGTACTGTTTTGAAACCTGATTATGTCAATTGCTGAAAAGCCAAGAAGGATTTTGTTGTAATTGATACACAGACCTCTTGCCTGTTATGGGCTGCATAGTATGTGTCCCTAGGTAACTCACCCATCTGAACTGGTGTTACCTGGTCCAAGGTGCCATGGCCTTGGTCAGTTTCCCTCCTTCTGTACTTCTGTTTGTGGCCTGAGCTGCTTGTTTGCACAAAGAAAGGGATCCATTTTTAGGTGATGTCAAGAAAGGTGTCACTGAAGTGACCTTGCCTCTATGTGTGGGGTTGTGAGTGAGCCTGGTGTCCAGTATCTCTTGCCGTGGAGTGGGCCAAGTGGGACACTGGTGTATGGATACACCACTACCCTGGCCTGAGGGACTTTGATGGGTCTACCCTTGGGCTCACCCTACAAAAGCCTGTGTCACTGAGGCTTTTGCAAGTACTCAGATGGACACACATGCCCACCCTTTGGTACAACAGCTCTGGGCCTGCCCTGAAGCTGCAGGCAGACTATGCAGGCCTCTGAAAGGACTAAGAGGCCTATCAGGGTCCCATTTTATTTTTCTCATTCAAGTGCTTTCTCCAGGACATGCCTGCTTGATCCTTGGGACAGTGGCCTTGGCCTAGGAAAAAGTGGCACATGGGCTTTTCTGGGAGAGACTGCCTATACTAGGGAGGGTAACTTCTGGGGACACCTGACTCCTGATTTTGTGCAGGCTCCATCACATTTACGAAGCCATGATCTGCTCAGAATCCCAGAGACAGATGAGGAATGGAGATTTTTTTGCCCATCTGACAATGAGGAAACAAATTCAGGAGAATTGGGATGTAGCTGGGGTAGGGGCTGAGCGAATGGGAGCCCGGGGCTATCTGCCTGTCCTTGGCTGCTTCTGTTGGGGTGAACCTTCCAGAAGGGCCCTGTTTCTCCCCTCATTCTCTCTCTAGGAGCTCTTCCTGGTCCAGGCAGCAGATGCTGTCAGGCCTCACTGGATGCCTCCCGCCTCACCAGTCTGACATTTTCCAGCTGGCTGGCATCTGCATCTCTGTGCCTTAGGGCTTTTTCCAGGGCCTGGGAATGGGGCCTGCTGGCCACTGTGCCTGCACACGAATGACTGGCCTCCATCAGTGACTCCCAGGCATCAGTATCTGGCCCCCAACTCCCTTGACCTCGGGAAGGTAGTTCTGAGGAGTGGCCTGTGCGTGATTTCTCATAGAATCCCAAACTCTGGGTGCCCACCTTGGTTGGTGGCTTAGCAGCCCAACTTTCCTGGTTGCCTCCCCTCCCTAGGCCCATGTCCCTATCTTCTGTCATTGTCTCCTCCCAAATAAACCACTTGCACTAGAGTCCCTACTTTAGGGTCTGCATTTGGGAAATTCAGACTAAGGCGCATGGCCTGTGGCCTGTAGGGCATGATAACAGCATCCTTTATGTGCTCTTCGGTGCCCTGGTGCATGTGCCCATAGAGTGTGCCAGGAGGATGCTTTCCCAGTGAAGATGGAGCACTCAGGCTGAGAGGAGGTAGGAGACATGTCTAGAGCCCCACAGCAGGGGGAAAAAACCTTGAAGCCCTGAAGCTCAGGGCCCAGAATCCAGTACCAGTGTGGAGTCCTCCACACTGCCTTTGACTTCTGCCTAACACACCTTGCCGATCCTCCTGCTCATAATGGGCTGTGTAGGCCTGCACATAAATGTGATCCCCGGGCAAGGTGGAGGGGCCTTCCCAGGGTCCTTACTCCCTTTCCCTGGCACATGTGACTGAACAGCTCCTGCCCTTAACCATGCCAGTTCTCCCTGGGGAGATGACTTGATTGATGCCATCTTCCAGCCCCCTATTGCAGACTCTTTGGTATCCTTAGCCCAGAGCTCAGCACAAGCAGGCACGCAGTGAGTAGGACTGAACAGTGATCGGCACCATCGCGGATGTGTGGGAGGTTGCAGAGCTCTGTCTATGGTTTCTTCCCTGTCCCTAAGAAAGTGCCAAGTTATGTGAGAAACACTGCTCGGGGCACAGGGACAGTTTCTTAGCCTGTGACTGACTGCACATGAGAAAGTTCATCAGGCTGGATGTGGTGGTGCACACCTGTAATCCCAGGCAGGAGGACTGCAAGTTCCAGTCTGGGCAACGTAGCAAGATCCTGTCTCAAAATAAAATTTAAAAGGCTGGGGATGCGGCTCAGTGGTAGAGAGCTCCTGGGTTCAATCCCTAGTACCACCACCAAAAACAAAACAAAACAAAACTTCAAGACTTGTCTGTTAGAGAAGACAGCATTTCTTTAAAAGAGTAAATCAACATTTATTGAGCAGCCACCATTAAGCTGAGTGTAATTGGGAACCATCAAATTCGGTGGTGGTAGTTGTGGCTGATGCTGTTTTCCGACAGGAAAGTGACTGTTGGGGAGGGCAGCTGGTTGGAATTGCCTGTGCCTAACGATGCCCTGGCCCGCCTAGCGGCTCGGAGTGGAAGACGTGCATGAAGCATCCTAATGGGCCCCATTTGGAGAGAAATGACCCTTCACTTAGTGCGTTCTGCACTGCTTACTGCCTGTGGGCTGCAGTGGGCTGCACCAGCCCCACAGCCTCTCCCCTTTCATCACAGCTCCAGCCCAGAAAGCCCTGGTGGAGGACCAGGCTCCACTCAGTGAGTCCACTCACTTCCAGGTCCTGGACGGGGTCCAGATGCCTGGTATCTGAAGGTCCCCCTCACAGGAAGGGCCTTGGCTCCTGGATGCCGCTGTTCTGCTGTTGTGCCATGCATACTTTTCTGGTGAGCACACTGGAAGTTATTCTTGCCATGCAGAGCCTTCTCTTACCGTGAGAAAGCCTCACAGGCATTCCTCATCTTTTCTTGAAGGGAGCAGTCCAGCCATGCCTATCAGGAATGGAAAAATGCCTCAAATTAGGTTGTCCAAACCCTGTTTTGGAAGCAGGCAGCCTATAAATATGTAGGTCAACAAATGACTTATGGTCTCTGGTGCTCTGGTTTTGGTGAGAGTCGGTTTTGTCACCCTGCTGCTGGGGGTTCTGCTTATGTCTCTCGTCTACCTGGCAGCCTCTGGTAGCTCTCATCATTGAGGTGGGGGCCTGTTACTGGTGTCCAGATGACCTTGGCAAAACATGTTAGTCCTTGACCCATCACCGTTTTATAGTTGAAGAGGCCAAGGCACCGAGAGGTGAAACCATCAGGCATCCGCATCCCTCTGACCACTGTGTCCCCTGCCCTTGCAGCCTTGCTATGCAGGTGGAAAAAGACCTGCTCTTCCTCCTTTCCACTAGGGCTGGCCCAAATATTTTCTGAGCGGTGATCCCCATATTTCTGGAGGTGTATTTGTTCCCCTTGAGCAGGAAATTGGAGAGAAGGATGGTCTAGGAGGGTGAATGTAGGATGATGGGGTTGCAAAGGAGAACAAAGAAGGCACAACTGGTGACCCCAAGTGGACCCAGCCCATCTGACAACCACCTCCTATCTGCAGCACTGGGTGGTGGTTTTAGCAAGAAAAGCTTGGGGACTGTCCCAGAGGGGTAGTTGGGGTGGATATGCCCAGAAAATTTTAGGGATGACTTTAAGGGGAAAATTAGATAGCTCTAAGGTATTACAGAAGCAGCATGGACCTGGGGGTTAAGAAATGTGGGTGTGTTATCTGTTTCTGGCATTGGTCTTGGTAAGTTCATCCCTGCTTGGGGTCTCCTGTCCACAATGGATTCATGATTTCCAAAGTGTAGATGTCTTCAGCAATACATGTTGGGGTTCCATGTAAGGTGACCTTTGAACAAATCATGGCAAATCGTGTACACAAGAGTTTGAGAAACAACCATCTAGACCACCTTCCAGGAGTCCTTTCAATAGTGACTATGGAGAGCTGGGTGTTTCTGTCCTCGGGAGAGATGCAGTGAATTCTCTGTCCACAGGCCCAGGCTGAAAGCAGTTAAGAAATTCTAGGATTGAGCTCTTTCTAAGTTCAAAATAGTACCACCCACTGGTGGAGAGATGCTGGCAAGCCTGTCCCTACCACTTGGCAGTGACCTTCTGGGGCAAACAGGGAGGGCCGGGCTCTGCTCCAGGGGACTGAACTGAAAAAGAGTGGGTGGGTGTGAGCATGTGTGTGAGAGGGGCCAGGCAAGTGGGGCCTGAGAGAAGCTGGCAGAGGCTGTGATTTGGAATGTATTTTTCCTAGCAAGTCGGAGCTTGCAGGTGTCAAGGCAGGCAGCTGTATCTGTGGGAGGGGCAGGACTGGAAAGAGCAGCAGTGACCACTTTAAGCTCCCCTCTTGGCCTTTTGAGGTGGGGCGGGTACTGGAAGGTCTATAAAGGGACATTTACAATACCACACTGAAAGAAGGGCAAAAAATTGGGTGGCACAGGCTGGAGGCGGAGCTCAGCCTCAGCGTTAGGAAGACCACTTTAATAGTGAAGATAGTCCGAGGCCAGCTCCTCGCCTCTGAGGGCATGTGGGCAAAGGACTTGGTGGGGACCCGGCTGCTGGAAAAGGAGAACTTAGGACTTGGAGTGACTTCCTGTCTGAGTCAGGTTAGGAGGAGGAAAGGGAGCCCATCCTAAGTCAGGGTGGAAGAGTGCCCTCCTGCCCTCTGATTTTCAGGAATTGTGGCTGAGTGTGTGAATGTAGCTAATTAATCTTCCCCAAATTAATTTCCTTACCATGTCAGAAATGATTTATTGGTGCACCCGTAAGGGGACTTGATCTATGCTGGTCAAAGCCCATGACGCAGGGAGAGGCGAGCAGGGGTAGTAGCTTGCGTGTCCCTGTCCGCGAGGTGTGTCCTGGCCCAGTTCTGTGGGCCCCTCCAAACCACGGGCACTGGGCATAGGTGGGGAGTGCACTGCTGTCTCAGGAGGCTCATTGCCAATTGGCCAGGTGCCCCAACGAGGAGGGCATCCTACTGAAAGCATAAAAGTGGGGAGAAAAGATGGTTTGCAAACATGTTCCTTTTGGGAGCTGAGGACTGTGACAGCTGATGTCATGCTTAATTGCAGGCATTTTCTCTGTGGAGTCACCGGGGCCTTGGTGGGGTTTCTCCTGATATCTTTGTCTCATCTTTCCCAGTAGCTTTCCAGCTTCTTATGGGTCTTAAGGTGCTGGTACATCTCACAGCACTGGGTGGGTCCTAGGTGTCTTCTGGGCATTCACTTTAATAGAGACACCACATGCCCTATAATAAGCACACAGCTTTCATAAACTACAAACACACCCCCAATCATCTTATTTGGTACTTACTACATTCTCATGAAGCTGAGAAGCAGACCACTCCACCCCAGAAAGAGAAAGCAGGTAGCCCAGAAGAGGTATAGCAGAGCCAGTTCCAGAGCTGCTTGTCTGGACTGTCCCTGCTCAGCCATGTCCTGTGTGCAAGGCCACCCCTTTTCTCTGTGCCTGTGCAGCCCCAGCCCTGCCCATCTCAACCATGGTGGGAGTTCTGCAGGCAGCCATCTACTAGGCAGTCCCCAAAGCTGGACAACTCAGAGCCTCAGGCAGCTCAGACCTGCATGTCTAAGTCGAGTCAGTTCCACACTGAGTGGCACTGGGGAGCATAGGCATTAGCTGACCTTCCACCCAAGCAGAAGTGCCAGAGCTTCTGCTTGGACATCTGGAGTGGCAGGAACTCCCTTCCCCAGGCAGCATGTCTCTTTATTGGCTGTCATATGTCCTTCCTGAGTCACCAAGCTTGCCTGTTTAGCTTCTGGGTCTGCACAGAACATCTGTCCACTGCCTCTTCCCTGAGCAGCCTCCTGGCTATTGGAAGTCCTCTCCAACCTCCAGATCCCTGTTCCTTTAATGCCATCTCTTTGTTGGCATGGCAACAGAGCCTCCATCCTGTGGACATCAGGCCTGCCAAGTCCTGTGTCACAGCAAGTCCCAAAGGAAGACTAGGAAGGACTCCAGGCCTGTGCAGCCCCCCAGTAGGGACAGAGCATGGAGCTGTCTGGCTGCAGCTGTCACATTATGCCCCACATGTTACTCACTCTCTTTCAAGGACCCCTAGAGTGAGAGGCCCATAAGCCAAGACAAAGAGCCTGGGGCCCACCCTCTCCCTGTGTCCTCCACCTCACAGATGAATGGCAGGCCTGTATCACCACTTCATTTTCTTGGCCAGGTGAATAGTGCCTGTTGAGTGATGGTGTAGTCAGCATCCCTCAGTCACACAGCTGCTGCCACACTAAGGCAAACAGCGTGTCTTATCTTTACTTAAATTGGCTGTAATGTGAGGGGGCTGGGTCTTAAATTAACCTGGGTTTATGACCTGCCTATAATGTGCCCAGTGCATCCTGGGTGTTTATGAATGTGATGAAGGAGCCATGGTTCCATCAGCTGTCAGATTCCCAAAGAGACCCATGACCTCAAAACTGTTAAAGTCATGTACAGCCTTTGTGGTGAACCAATGAGAAAATGGTCTGACCGAGATCATTGAGGGTGCTCTCCGTGTGTTCTCAAGCAAATTGCTTTAGAGTAGAAAGAAGTTGTGAGCCTGGTAAGAATCTGGGGCCTCGTAGGGTGTCACCCCTTTGCTTCCTAGGGAGTGGAGAGCAGAGCAGAGACCTCCCACCCCCACCACAATCCAGCAAGCCCGCCACTGAGATGGGGCAGCCAAGCTGCCAGTTTCCCCAAACAGCAGTGCATCACAAGGTGACTGGTTCGTGGGAGGTGCCCATGTGGTGGTGAGGATAGTGGGGTTCACTCCTGGAAGATGGCAGGTGCTCCCATTAGACCTTTCTTTCTTTCTTTTTTTTTTTAAATTTGTTTTATTTAGGCTTACATGTTAACAGTGCAATTTGATTCATTGTACATAGATAGAGGATAACATATCAGTTCTCTAGTTGTAAGTTGTATAGAATCACAACATATATGCAGTCATACATAAAGTTAGGGCTATGATGACCATCATATTCCACCACCTTTGCTGTCCCCATGCCCCCTCCCCCCTTACACCCCTGTAAACAGAGACCTACCATTGTTCCCATGCCCTTCCCCACATTATGGATCAGCATCCACTTACCAACGAGTACATTCGGCATTTGGTTTTCTGAGATTGGCTTACTTCACTTAGCATGATATTCTCCAACTCCATCCATTTACCTGCAAATGCCATAATTTTATTCTCTCTTATTGCTGAGTAATATTCCATTGTGTATATATACCACAGTTTCTTTATCCAGTCATCTATCGAAGGGCATCTAGGTTGGTTCCA
>PVHX01012377.1:0-33871 GCA_004024805.1 Geosciurus inauris
CATGGGCCATGCCAAAGTCTGCCATCCACGACAGCAGTAGCCAGGACGGCCTGCACCATGGCCTGTGTGTCTCTAAATGCCGTCAGTTAAACAGGAAAACAAATCTTGAGGTAAGGATTCCTAGGCTGCCCTGGGCAAGCAGGGTACCCTGACATTCTCCTCTCAAACGAGTCTTAGACCATTCCAGGTGGCATCTTTCCCATTCCTGAGATTCCCCCCCCCCAGGTGTCTTTTGCAGTGTACTATTGCAAAGTATTCATCTTCTTTGTAATGGAGCCAATCTCTTTACCAACCACATTTTCCTTGGCTTAAATTTTACTAAAACTTTTTTTTTCTGGAAAGATCTACAAGTATTTCAAACCTTCTGTCAGCTCCTGAGTCCTACTGCAAATCTAGCTAAAGGCAGCTACCAATACCCAGGCCACATCTTAAAAAATATGCTGCCTTGAAATCGCCTTCACTGGATTGGTCTTTCTTTTAGTTCCATATTCCCCATGATGATATACATCTAACAGGAACAATTAGAGGAGGAAAAGTATATTTGGTTCACGTTCTCAGAGCTCTCAGTCTGCTTACTGCAAGCTCCATAGCGCAAGACACAAGGTGAGACAGAAAATCACGGTGGAAAGGTGCAGAGCAGGGAAGCATCTCAGGACATGGCAATCAGGAAGCACAGAATAGAAAGAAAGGGGTGGGGAATAGGCTCACCAGGTACAAACTATGAACCCCAAAGGCATGACCCCATTGACTGATTTCTTTCAGGTACACATACCTGCTTACACTTACAATCTTGTAAATCTGTATCAGGAGATTAAGGCACTCATTAGCTTAAAGCTCTCAAAACCCAATCATTTCACCTCTAAATATTCTTGCACTGCCTTATACATGAGATTTTGGGGGGACACCTCCTATCTAAAGACTAACTTTCTCTCACCTTTAACTAAGCCTCCCATGAATTCAAGGACGTCTAGAATGTAGACAAAACGTAGAAAAATTCGGGCCAGCAATAACCTGAGTGCCCTCTATTCTAATTCTCAGTAAGGAACTTACTTCAATCGCAAATTTCATGAACACAGTCTCTACTGTCCGTGTTCCTCCCCACATTCTGGTCTGAGATTATATTCAGCATCACCCACAGAGCTGTCTTTTAGCATTCTAGGCTTTCTCTAGCCTGCTTCTCCAAGCTCTTCTAAACCACTCCTGCAAAACCACTTCCAAAGCCTTCTGAATCACATGATCCGGTACACGCAGGCAATATCCTCACTCTTGGCACCAATTTTCTGGGATAGTCAGCTGTCACAGTACATAAAGAGATCAACACTTTGAAAGGAGGAAATATTAATATGGGAACATTGTTTAGAAGGCACAATCCATGACTGCTTGTCCCTGTTGCCTTTGGGCCTGTGCCTGAGCAGTATATCTTGGTGGAGGAAAACTAGGCACTTCAAGTTCACCAGGAAGCAAGAGAGAATAAGAAGGGGTGAGGGGCAGGAAAGGCAAATGTCCAAATATCCCATTTCCCACTGATATGACTTACTGCCACTACATCCCACCACCTAAAAGGTTCCACTGCCTCTCAATACGCCATCCACAAGAGATCAAGCTTTTAACTCATGAGCTTTTCCCATAAGGCAAAAACCCAACCCCAAAATGGGACTCAGATCCCCTTACTTACTCTTTCCAATACCTCATACAAAGGGTAAGCTTGCTCAGGATCTTGTCTGCATCACCACCCAAAGGAATATCAACCCACAGAGCCAGACACAGTAAGCCTTAAATGGGACCCAAGGAGTAAGGAAACATCCTGTGGTCCCCCTCTGGCCACCTTGATCACACAGCTTGCTGATACATCAGCTGCTCAATGGAAAGGGACAAAATGAAGAAGGCTGCAACACCCTATCAGAAAAGCACAAAGCAGGGAGTGCTTCCCACAGAAGGGCAACTCTGATCTTTCAGGAAAACACAGAGCATATTTCAACATCTGATCCAGTGTATCATGTCTCCCAAACAGAAACCAAATATCAACTGAGCTTTGGGGATCCTGGGATGTCCTGACCAGCCCTGAAGCCTCAGGATTCCATAGGGAAGGGGTGCCTGACTTCCAGCAGCAAACACTACCCAGGGAGCAGGTGGTACTGGGGTAGAGGTTCTGTAGGCTTCTGGCGGCCTCACACTGTGGAGGCTTCATCCACTAGCTTAGCCTCGGAGAAGCCAACTGCATCTGTGGCTGCCCAGCTGATTTTAGAGGGACGGGCATGGGAGGTCTTCTCCCATCTCACCTCTTGTCCAGGAAACTCCACAATTTTATGCATGCTGATCATCACAAACAGGAATCCTAATACAAACTTTCTGTTTTGTCCACCAGGTCCAGCCATCTTGCAACTGACAGGCCTCGACCACACACATACTCAAGAGGAATCTACCTGCCTAAGGAACAATAACTGCTGAATATATCTATCCACATGAACAAGAGCTAGAAATCAACATTAGGAGCAATGCAGTGGATCAGAATGACCAGGGTCAATGCATACACACCAGGATTCCTGATACCCCACTAACAATATACAACATATGAACTCATTGTTGCCTCAATATGTTTACTTTACGTATATGCCTGGTCATACGTCTTGCAATCACACACACACACACACACACACACACACACACACACACACACACAGTGTGCTAGTAAAGGCTTAATAAGATATCATCTAGGGGGAGGTAAGAAAAATCATGACACTTAGTTTAAAAGGTATATCTACCCACCTGAGACTAACTTCATCCTAACAACCAGATACCACTAAATATAAACCAAAAAAGGAAAGAGCACCATCAGTTACCACAACTAGTTCCAGCCAGCTGCATCATACACAATAATTTGTGTAGGCAATTCAGCTTTTCCTAAAGCCCAATCTTCAACTTTCTCCACAAATACATAAAGAAAATCACATCAATATCTCCATCAATAAATACACCTCACAGCTGCCAAATGTATGTACAATTGCTATCGGCACCCTGGAAACACAGATACTATGTGTAATTATATATGAAATTTTACAGAAAAATACCTTCTTCATCCTACATGTTCAAATGTGCCATTCCCACTATTATCCATACAAATACAACAAACATGAGAGGGAGACATGCCTGTACAACAAATACACTGCCCCTATACACACAATGAATGCCCCACAGCCACAGACTCTAGGAAACCAGACCCATGTCTCACATATTACCCAAACAGACACACATGGAATCCCACACTTCTAAAATAAGTTTCTCGGGGCTGGGATTGTGGCTCAGTGGTAGAGCGCTTGCCTCACGTGCGAGAGGCACTGGGTTCAATCCTCAGCACCACATAAAAATAAATAAAATAAAAATATCCTGTCCATCTACAACTAAAATAAGTATGAAATAAGTTTCTCCACAACATCTGAATGCACTATGCACTCCGTCTATTTCAAAGTACACAATGAACCTCCCACATCTGCCAGAATACACAGCCCAAAAGAGCCAAGAATTCAAAGACATGCTCAGCCAAGAACAACCTAAACTTCTCAAACACATGAGACTAAACACAAATACCAGGACCACTCATTCAGGCAACATCACCTAAATCTTCAAGGATTACATTCACCATACACACAAACACAACTCCTGAGCATCTTGTATATGCACAGACTCTAAATACACAAACACACAAATCCAGGAACACACACCTAAACACTCATGTGGCTATACACAAAACACAAAAACATTCATCTGGCATGAGGCCGAGTTCAATACCAGCACACACACAAAACCAAACATGCACTAATCTGTATACACTGACCAATATATATATGCTCCCACACAAAAACAGGGAGATAGACACACAGATATTTTCAAAACATCTCAAACAGATTCCTGAAAACACTATATAGTATTCTACATCTCCACAAAGCAACCTGCCAATCTTGTCACCCAAACATGTCTCTCTACATCTATATATATCACAACATTCTACAAAGACATGCACTTTGACTACTCCTACAACCTCATTCCCAATGAAGAATGTTATAAAATACAACCAACCACCGATGAACTCACAAACCAACTTGCATGCCCAACACACAGGACCATCTCCATCATGTCATATATAATACATATAAAACCATTTTAGACCCCAAATTATCACTGCCTAGAGCAATGTGATTTCTTACATCCGAATACAAAGTAATAACTGTGTCATGCATCTCTAACATGTATGAACACAATTCCCACACTCCCTTGTGTAAATGCACAGTGTTGCCTCTCCATCACATACATACATCCTTATTTCTCACTTGTATACAAATAAGATTCTACACACACAGCCCCAGAAATTACACATCAAAACTGTCATGTCCCTTAAATACACATACATCTAAATATTCTTCCTTCTCACACTATGGCTCATACATGCAATAAATACACACAAATGAGCCACTCTGGGATGTGCTAGTTAATGCAGTATCCATAGACATGTAGCACTCCACAGGCATTACATCTCTATACAATTACCCAGTATAGACAAATATGCAAGTATTCCCAGACATGATACACTATCATCACAAACAAGATCACAAATTCCAATACAAAGAAATAACTGTTCGTCTTGCAAAATGCAGAATCCTACTAACTCCACACCACAATCACATATATTCATCCTACTATTCCACAAACATGCTCACAGATTGGCCCAGAGACACCCAATACATATACATGAATATGAATACCAAAATTAATAATAAACACACAAAAACAAACATATCCTAAATACAAAAATACTCCTACATTTCCCCATTATATCAATCACTTTACAAACCCAGATAAATATACCCAAACATGGTCCTTCACACTGCTCATATGCGTGCGCGCCTGCGCGCGCACACACACACACACACACACACGTTTATTTCGAAACTTCCTATGGTGCATGCACACTTCCCAGCATTCATGGGTGAAAGAAGGGGGAAAAAACACAAAAAACCACAGGTGAAATATTCCAAAACCCAAATTCCAAACAACTAACCTCAACTCCCAATATTTATGCACCGTTACTTCTCACACCCTCCAAATACACGCAACCCTACACAGTCTCACACAAACAGTCATGACTTTCCCTTAATCTCAAATACCCACCCAGACACAACCACCCACACTTGAGAATACATAGTAGGTTCTCATCAGTAAGTTCAAAAAATAGCACATCCCAATCTCTGAATGCATATCAACATATTAGAAACAACACTATCCCACAAAAGGAACAGTGAAAACCACCCATGCTCTCTGAATTCCTAGTATCCCTAAAAAGGGAAATACAACACCTTAATTTCTTATATGAATAAACACCCTGTGATTTTCATGTCCCTAAAAACGAAAAATTTCTTGCATTCAGAAGTGCATACACGGATTTCCCAGGAAGCCAACAACACACACGAGAACAGGTAGTCAATTTCACCTGTGCAATAGATGAGTACCACACAATTTAACAATAAAATACGAATCCCTTTACTGAAAACCGACTTTTGGTCAAATGGTTCTCCTATAATCATGCAGTTCATTTGTCCAGACTCTTCCATCCACAGCCAACCTACGAGGCACGTCAATCATCATGTGACCACATCAGACTCAGCAAAATCTGCACAGCGTTCCCTTCGGCAAAGTCGCTGGCATCACTGACAAACGCGCGTCCTCCTAAGACAGGGTGCGGGCTGGCAGTTTCTCCAAGGTAACAACTTTCACCGGGAGCACGAAGGTGGCCTCAGAACTTCGTCTTTCACGCACACGGGCTACTTCCCTGCTGACGGGGACACGCTCCTCAGACACCGCAGAGGGTCCCTCCAGCTCCCCGTGACACAGGCTGTAAGGGACACAGGCGGGCGACGCCTCCAGCTGCGCACCGCGGCGGCCAACGTGCCCTCCCTCCAGGCCTGGTCTGGGCGCTGCCCACGGCCCAGGGAGGACGTCCGGCACCCGGGCTGGCCCAGCGAGCCGCAGAGGCCGGGCCGCGTCGCCCGCGCCCTCACACACGCCAGGGAGGCCACTGCCGCGGGCACGAAGACCGGGCAGTGACACCCTCGGGAACGGACGGGTGCGCGGCTCCAGTACCTCTGGGCCTGTGACTGACTCCGGACGCCGCCATGGGAGCCGCGGCTGGCCGTTGGGAACCCGCCATCCACGCTCGCGCCTGCAACCGACGCTGGAGCCGCTGGAAGGCCGCCCGCGAGCGCCACCGCGCCTCTAGCCCCGGGCGTGCGCATGCGCGAGGGGTGCGGGCGGGAAGCCAGGTGCGCCCTGCAGCAAGAGGATCCAAGTGGGTTGCGAAGCCTGCGAGGTGTCTCTGGCCAGGCGGCTCCTCCTCGGGGAGCCTTGGGCTGGACCTGATTCAGCGAGAGGATCTGAAACGACCCCTCGTGATTTCCACTCTGACAAACCTGCCTGCCTGCATTACAGACCACCCTCGCTGCAGTACCTGGAAGCTCTCTACCCTGGAGCACGGGCTCCTCATCTGGGCCCAGTGTCTTTACCCCCTTTGCTCTACGTCCCTTTGGTGTTACTCGTCCAGACATCAGTGTGCGCTTTCCTCCTACTCCATTCGTAGGTTCCATCAAAGAACAGTTCTGGCAAAGAATTATACGTCTGGGTAACGCTTGAAAAACTCCATTCCTTGATGTTGCCTACTGCATTTACTGTACTCGGCATATTATTACATATGGAGAGCTCTATGTATACGGATGCTCCAATGTTCTCTGTAAATGTTTTTCTTATATGTTTAATGAAGACTTGGCAATGTGGACCAATTTCAGCAGAGGGCAAATTTACCCTCTTCCTTTTCTACTCATGGCACACTTTTAGCTGGAATCTTTTCAGATGTGTACCCTGGATTCACTTGATCTTGAACTGCATTGGAAAAAAATCTACTCCCTTGAATTATACATCTGGATAATGCTCTAAAAACCCCATTCCTTGACTTTACCTACTGCATTAATGTACTCAGCTTATTACATACTGAGAGCCTTCCCAATATATACAGATACTCCAATCTCTTGGAAAGCTCTTATACATTTAATGAAGACAGGGAAATGTCCACCAATTTCAGCAGGTGGCAAATTTATCCTCTTCCTTTTCTGCTACATGACATACCTTTAGCTGGAACTTTTTCAAATGTGTACCATGGAATCACTTGACTTCGTAATTCATTGGGAAAAAATCTACTCTCTTGATGCTCTTTCTGGGAATTTGGGTGATTATTATTACTTCCTTCCACAGGATAATGTGGGAGACATGTCACATGTGACACTGCCAAGGACCACTTGGTGCACAGGCCTAAAGGCTTTTCAGGAGGCAGACAGGGCCTTGAGCCATTTCTCCAATTTTCATGATTAGGTGAACACCCATGTTGAGAATTTTTAAAAGTTTTACCCCTCAGCAATCACTCTTAATTCATGATTTTAGAACACCAAGGGTCAGATGATAGAGCAGAAGGGTATTTCACTGCTCCTTCCCGTGGCCAGTTTCCACAAATTGAATTTGACTAGTGGGAGTATATTTGCATCTGGGCTCTAACATTTTGAAGCAGTGCAAAACTGATTGCATGGGGTAAGGGGGCAAGCTTGGTGGCAAACCACTCACTTAGAGTATGCAAGTCCACTGAAGTGGACTTTGGTCTAGCGAATAAAGGTTGCTTTAAAAATATGATCTCCACCATTCATTAAACAATTATTTAAGAAAGAAACTGTAGAAAGAGGAGAAGACAGTTTTTCTACACTGCACATCTTATTTCACGCATTCAAAAGAAAAAAATCAACCAGTTATATCATCATTGACATCAGTGTGGGAAATAATCAGATGACAAGTGAAGAATGAAATAAGCTTCTTTGCAGTGCCTGGGTATCATGGTTTTTGCCCTTCCCCCAATTCTATGAAAAGGCTTATATGAAGGTATTGAATATTTCATGAACACCTAAGTATGTGTATAGTAGACGTGATGGGATGCAAAAGCACATTATATATAAAATGAAAGCCACACTCTACAGTTTAGAATACTGGTTGTTTATTCCCATGATTGTGTGGCTCATGAGAGCAGTGGTTCACTGGCCCAGCCCATCAGAGAAGCAAAGATGAATGGGGCATTGAAATACAGGGGCACCTGTCACTCCACTCTCCTGTGGATATGAGAAACTGTTTCAAAATGACCCAGAGGCACACACCACTTGGGTCGCCTGTGAATTATTTCAAGGGAACTTGAGGTTTCTCCATACCTGCCAGAGCTCCGCATGGAATGTCTGCCCAGCCCCACCCAGGCCTGCTGGCCCCGGCCCCTCCCCCCCACAGAATGTCTGGATCCAACATTCCACTGGGGTTTACATTTAAACTTTGCCTAGCTTGGCTCAGTTGGACCCTGAGCATCTGCTACAGCCAGGTCATACTCTGGGTCCTGTACTGACGTTTCCCACTGTGGAGACTGCGAGACACTGTGTCAAGTGTCCTGATCTTTAGAAGGAGGTGAGACTGGAGGGTCAGGGATTTGTTATCTGACTGCCAGTCACCCTGAAATCCTCGGGAATTTGAATGGAGTAGTTCCACTCTGCTCAACTGATCGAGCAGAAGTAGAGGAAGGAAAGAGCCTTAGACAATGCATGGGACGTGGCTCAGGAAGCCCAGGGAAGACTTATACTGCTCATGGGAAGAAGGGCTCCTAAGACCCAGGGCCAGACAAATCAAGAAGGGGGGAGTTTACACTGGGTCAGCAGAAAGAACGGAGGCCAAGGGATTGATTCCTTATTTAATGGACACAAGTCACTCTATGATATATTACGCAGTCAGAGATGGTGTCATAGTGGTGGTCAGTTAGGGCTCCCTGGAGTCGAGATGCTGAGCCCTGCGTCCATTCTTCAGACACATGGAAGGGGCCTGTGATATCATTCTGAGGGGACTGACTGAAGAGTTTCAGATCATAAGTGGGCAGTGGATAGAAAAGTTCTTAGGTAGAAAACTGCACAGTGGGGTTCTCGCTGACCACGAATGCAGTGCAATGCACTGTGTGAGGCTGCAGGGCACTCCAACTGCCACAGCCCAGAACCCCTCACCACATTTCTGCCCAGGAAATCTTCTCTTTCAGTCCAGAAGCAGGTGTCCTTGATTCCTGATGGGCAGGAAACCTAGGAAAACTCAACTAACATAGATTTGGGCCTCTGTGAGGCCTCCTGAATTCTTATCACTTTCATGGAGACAGAAAGTCTTTCACAGCTTCTTGGAGTTGGGCACTCTCTGTGGCGTAGCCTCAGATCTTTTTTTTACATTGACACAAAGACTTTGCTCACCTTGAGTGCTTGGTGTTCCATGAAAAGTGAACACATGGGGTTTTCTTCGTCTTCCAGGATGAGGTTGGAACATGACTGGGTTCTTTTGAAAACAGGAAGTAGAACAGCACACAGTTAAAAAGGGACCCTGCTCACACTATCATTAAAAGTTAGGCAGGTGTCCTGTTCATACCCGTAAGTGTAGAAGTGTTGTGGGCCTCGCATTCCTTGAATACACCATGCATGACATCCTGGTGAACAGGGATGTGCTCCAGACCACTTTCCCACAGATGGCAGCTAGTGCAGGCCTGATTCTCTGTGATACTTCCCTTCGTATTCCTGGGAGCTCCAAAGAAATGGACCCAGAAGGGCTCCAATTCCCAGGCCCAATAAAAACATGACCAGAGCTGTGAAAATCTCTGGAAAGTCCCATTACTCACCATCCCATCAACTTCATACACCTCAGTGGCCTTTGCTGCTCATTCTCAGAGAGGATCTAGGGAACTCAGTGTCTGTCATGTGACCTCTTCCCTGGGAACAGAGCTTCCTGTGATAGCAGGAACCAGTGAACACTGGAGAAAATGCTGGCCAGAATCTGCCCCACTAGTGTTTGCTCTGGGAAGTGCTGGGAGAAGCACCCACATGCTGGGCAGGATGTGCTCCTGGGTGGACTTCAGGACTGCTCAGCCTCTAGCTAGGGAGAGATTTTATTCAGGTGCTTTTCTGTTTGCTTGTGCATGCCCAGGTGAGAAGTGGAGGGGTATACAAGGAGTATCAGCAAAAGCAAGGCTGAGGAGGTGAGGGGGCAACAATCTCTAGAATGAGTCATCTTCTCAAACGACTTTGCAGTACCTGCAACTGTCCTGGACAAAATCCCTTTCCTGTGAGCCAGCATGCAGAGATGCAATACGCCACTAAGCAGAGTGAAAATTATCCATTTCTAGGGAGTCACCTAGGAGGCCAGTGGATTGTCTGCAAAGGATGCACAAGGGGCCTCGCAGAGGCAGGGAAGCCGAGGCATCATAGTCAGCAGACGGCATTCAGAAAATCCTGGTGCAATAGGAACAAGTTTTCTCTGGGTATAACAATGACGAAGGGAACATAGCATGAATTTCACTCAGGGATGGTTGCAAACAGCACAATTTTCTTGCCCACAGGTCCCTGAGCTGGTAGCATTTGTCCTCAGATCACCACTGACAGAGATAATGGGGGGGGGGGGACTAAATCCTGCTGCCGTTTCCCCTCCTCCATTCGCCCCTTTGCTTTGCCTCCACAGCTTCTACACCACAGAGACCAGGCATGAACTTTAATGCTGGTGCCCACAGGTCTCCATTCACAGGCCTGCCCTTTCTTCCACCCGCCCCTGTACCAACACACCAGCCATTCTGGGAGCTGCCGCTGGCACCACGGGTCATTGCACCCATCTCCCAGGGGAACCCTCTGGTGCTGTCTGCTCTCCCTGGACAACTGTATGGGCCTGGGCAGTTCGCCTTCAGACCCTGTGGGCCACAACTTAGGCCAGCAGGGCCTCCTCCTATTCACAACATTGTCCACACTCAGGGACCCCTCACCTGGAGGGCTCCAGGGCCCTTCTGTGGGGGTGTGGAGCATGCTGCCCCTTTCCTCATGGCATCATCTGCCCTGAGGACCACTGTGCCTGCCTCAGCCAGTGGGGGGATCCAGAACTATGGGATCCACTGGCACCTGGGCCTTCGCCCCCCAGCACCACGGCCTTCGGCACAACTGGCCCCAGTCATGTTCCCAATGAATGCCCGCCAGTGGCCAGGTAGAGTGTTCGGGGACGGTGCACTGCCCACCCTCCAGCCTGCGGTGCCACCAGATGACTCCAGTGGACCTCATAGCGTCTACGAAAACTTCCGGCGCTGGCAGCGCTTCAAGACCCTGGTCCGCAGGCATCTTCCGCAGACTCCAGATGTGGAAGCACTTTCCTGCTTCCTCGTGTGAGTGTTCTCTCCAGGGACCGGAAACTCCTCCTGGAGCTCTGACAGGGGAAAAAGCAAGGGATGGAAAAGGAGGCTGAGATGCAGGGGACTGGAAGGAAGGTCCTGAGGGTGGGGAGACAAGCTGAGAGACCGACACTCCCCACAATACTCATCTCACACTAGGGGATGAAATGGGCCTTACCTCAGTTGCCCATCACAGCCCTGTGACTGTAGGCAATCTTTGTTTCCAGTGAAGATCCCCATGACACAGAGGACTCCAGGTCAGAGAAGGTTCCTGGGGTGATGTGAGCCAGGATTTGGAGTTGGCTGTCTGACTCCATATCGTGGTCTCTCCCCCAGTCCTTTCACCTTCCACCATACACCTGATTGTTCTCGGCACAGAGGACATCACAACCAGAAGTGGGGTTAGGGGTGCTGGCCCCAGGAAAGAACTATACACCTACCCACACACATTGTCACGAACTCTGGATCAGGACCCGGTGATGTGGCGCTCATGGGGAAGCCTTCTTTGGATACTGGATGGGGATGTTCATCGTGGCCCCCGTTTGTAACTCTGCTATGAGGCCATTCCCTGCACTCTTAGTCAGCCTGGGCTGCCATACAGGATACTATAGAACATGTGGACGAAACACAGGCATCATTTCTCACACTTCTGTAGTCAGGAGTCCCAGATAAAGGGGGCCTGACTCAAAGTCCCAGGAAGGCTCTCTCTTCTCCTTGCTTGAAAAGACAGCTCACTCACTTGTGTCCTCACATGACTGACATTACTTCAGTGTCTCCTCCTTCTCCAGGAAGAACACTAATGTCCTCATGAATCCTCACCATCCGGATCTCATCCAGCCCTCCTAAGCACCGAAGCCAATCTCCAAATGCCATCACATTGGGGGTTAGGGCTTCAACAGGTGAATTTTGGAGGATAAATTATTGTGCACATGATACACCATACCACTGAGAAGTCCAAGCACAATCATACTGGTCAATGCAGCCCTTGGTGATAAAACATGGTATAAGCGTCCTGGAGTCCCAATGCCAATACTTGAGTTGAACATGATGGGGCAGATGTAACAGAGGTAGAAAGGTGTGTTGGTCTGGTCAGCTGAGAATGAAGGGTGACCTTGCAAATGCTGGTCCTGATAAATTTCAGCCCAGTGCTTCGGTCCCTGTCCCAACGGGAGCCCAACATAACCATGGAGGAAGGCCTGTGGAAGGGTTTGCAGGAATGGCAGCGCACAAGCAACTTTGACCGGATGATCTTTTATGAGACCGCACAAAAGTGAGTCAGGTTTCAGGGCCCAGAGCGTAGTGGTGGGGGATCATGGTTTGCACGACAAGGTCTGCTAAGGCCTGTCACCTACCTATGTGTTGGTTCGGAGGCATCAAGCTCTCCAAACAGCAGATCACTCTTGATGGAGGGCTGGGCATTCTCTCTGCAACTGTATCAGAATTCCCAGCCTCAATGTTCATGATTCCAACTCTGACTTAAGGTTCAGGGCCAGGATGGGGAGGAATAACCAGTCCAGTCACAATGACTCCTCCTGCTTGGTTGGCTCTGCAGAGGGGTAGAGGGGTAAGTTTCCATTAGATTCACGCAGTCCACCTGCCTGGAAACTGGCACCTCTTTACAGAGTGGGGACTATATGAGGTCATGAAAGTGGTCACTACTTCAACATGATGTTGTTCCAGAAAAAGGTGGCAGTGGGGAGTTCATGGTCAGGGGAATCCAGCACCTCAGGTGCCCCAAAGACAGGTCTCCAGTCCTTAGTACCTTTGCTTTATGTAATCCCTGCCATTCTAACAAGAGAAAAGAAGAAAAAGAACCAGCCCTCATTGGAAGCACCCCAATGTCTCAGTTTAACTTCCACTTTAACATGACTCCTCCTGTTCCTTTATCTCCCAGGTGATCTTTCCAGGGCTCATGGTCCTGCCTCCGGATTCCCAAACTGGGTCTGGACCCCTGGTGTTCTCTGATAGAAATCACATTCCTCACCAATTTGTGGAACTTACCTGATCTGTGTGGTTCCTGGCAGGGACCGGAGAGACTTAGAACAAGGGTCAGCTATGGGCCCTGCCTGGATCCTTCAGATCTGATTCCCTTCAGGTGCTAGTTTTTGTAGTGTTTCCGCGGAACTGAGGTTCTTCCTATGTATCAGGTCCCTTCTGGGACTGACCTGGCCCACTCCAGGACACAGCTCCACATCCCTGCCACCAGCTGCTGCCTGGTATGGGGCTACCACCTGCCTGGTATGCCTGACCTGCTTCTCAGCTCAGTCTGTGCCTCCCTTACCCAATCCCCTCCAAGGTTTGTGGACTTTGAGGCTGCAGAAGAGATGGAGGATCCCAGGATGCAGTTATCAGGGGTTTTCCAGTGCCGACCTCCTCCTGTTCCTCCCAGGCTGGAACTTCCAAGGCCCCTGGTCCCTGAGGCTGTCCAACAGCCAGGTAGGGTCCCCACATTCCCACAGGAACCCATGACAGAGTCCCAAGGGTGCCAAGGGCCAAAGGGGGTTGTTGTCCCAAAGAAGAACTTTTACTTCAGTATGGGGATTTGGTCTTGCAAGCAGAACAACTCCCAGCACCTGAGGTCCCTGCCACCCCATTTTGAAATGCACATTGGCTAGGCCAAGTACACAGCTCCTTTCTCTCCTTGTCTATGCAAAGAACCAACACACTATCTGCCCAGAACGTGGGTCCTGGCAGGGCACGCTGTATGGAATATCGGTGGCTCCAAATGTCCTCCTGCTTGACTCCCCTAGATGTTACACCTGGTATACTGTTACCTCCCCTGGGTCCTCAGGTCACGCTGTCCTGGTTCATGGCAGACCAAGTTAGATCCCCTGAACCCTGCCTTTTATGAAGTGTTTGGGATGAACATGATTCCCTCATCCATGCACTGTTCTGGTCCTCTCTGTCCTAGCGAGCACCTCCAGAATGACTAACCCTAAGTCACGGCCTGCCCGCTCATTAGCAGCCAAACCCAAGGCTCCCAAGACCAAGACACGTGAGACCAAGGCGTGTGAGACCAAGGTGCACGAGACCAAGGTGTACGAGACCAAAGTGCCCAAGACAAAGGCGCCCGAGGAGATCCCACCAGAAGCCATCCAAGAGTACATGGACATCATGGATGAGTTATTCGGGTCTACCAACTCTGCCACATGGGAGCCCTCTCCCTTGTCCACAGCAGAGCCTGCTACAGACTTGGGAGAGGAAGGACTGGAGCAACTGCCAATAGAGGATGATTTGTACCCAGATCCAAGTCTCCTCAGCTATGTTGATGAGGACTTTGTCAACAAGGTGGGTTGGGCCCACAATGTTGGTGTATACGAGGTTTCAGCACCCGTGGAATTGAGCTTCATAGCATAGAGTCTCAGCAGTATGTGTGTGTGCACACTTGTAGACATGTGAGTAGCTGGTCGGTGGGAATAACAACCCCATGGTGCGGACCAGGACGGGATCATCATTGCTTCCTGTTCTCCTACAAGTCTTTCTCACATGGGGCGAACTCCTCCCAAGGTCACTCACACTCTCTTCCTTCTCCTCCCAGGCGGAGACCATGATTCATCCCCGCTTCCTGGAAGAGTTACTCTCCTCTGAGCCATATATAAATATCTTGGCCCTAACCAAAGAGCTGGAGCAGGAGGAAAGACTCAGCCCTGACCAGGTACAGAGGGGCTGGAGGGTCTCCCAGCAGACCAGGGGTAGGAGGTATACTCTTTGTACAAGAGAGGAAGGGACACCTGTAAACAAATGCAGGGAGACCAGGGGTTGGGGAGCAACAAAAGGTAGACAAGGAGAAAGGGGCACCAGGTAGAACTGTGGAGGAAGAGACACCAGGTTGACTGGACCTTGGGGACAGACACCAAGCGGATAAGGCAGAGAGTGATACATGGCAGACTAGGAGACAAAGGGACACAAGAACACGGGAAAGGGAGTGGCCTGAGGTGGTCAGGGGAAGAAGGGATAGCAGGTAGATGAAGAAGGTACAGGACCCTACTCATTGTGGCCAGGGGACTTTGTCTATCCCTATCCTGCCTGTGATACATGGCTCCTTGAGTGAGACTCTTCCAGGACATAGGATGTAGGAGGGGAAAAAAGGACAGGAGAGTCATGGATGGGTTCAGGGTATCAAGCAGAAAAAAAAGGCCAGGAGGGTGGCCAGCAGAGACTCAGTCTGTCTCTCTGAGACCAAGATGGGTGACAGCTCCACTTCACACCTCCCACTGATATATAACTGTCCTGGTCCCTGTGGCCATTTTCATGCACGAAAAAGAGTGAGCCAGTGCCCATATCCTCCTTCAGCTTGTGAAGCACCACCTCTGCAGGTGCCTCAAGGTCATGCTATGTCCCAACAGGACTCAGGAGCTTCTGAGGCAGCTGCCAACCAAGGTGCCGTGAAACGTAAACGTCACAGTGATCAAGGGGTCAGCATGGACAACTCGCCCCCAGAGGTGGCTTCCCAGGACATGAAGAGGTGCAGGGCCACAGAGCCAGAGTTGCTGGGTCCAAAGGACACTGCTGTCCTCCCAAGCTGTCATGGGTCTTCCTCACTGGGGCCCATGCGGTCTAACCATCCTCCCCAGAACCGCAGATCCTCCTCCCTGAATCTGGGGAACACATGTGCAGTGGGTTCTAGAAGAGCCAGTTCTTTCAGGCGGCGACATGGGACAGCCAATGGCTGCAGTGTGGACGATGACCTCCAAAGCCTGGATTTCCTCCTAGCCTCCCAGCACCGTCTGCTGCCCTGGGGACTGTCCCAGAGCCAAGCCCCTCGAATGGAACCCCTGTGCTCAGGAGATCAAGCACTTCAGGCCCTACCTTCCCAGAGAGGACGCACCGGCCCCAATCCCCCTCCAGCTGCCATGTTGGAGAAGCAAGCTCTCACTGGACGCTCATGCAACGTGGAAAACGTCCCACACTATGGGCCTCCCTTCCAGGTCACTGGAGGGCAAGATGTGGATCTGCAGCTGGATCGAACCTCACAGCCTCAAAAGAGAAAGTGCAAGTCAACAGGCCACCCAAAGAAGAAGAAGAGGCCCTGAGGGTTTTAGTTTTGTCCAGTGGCCTCTGGGGTGCCGGCCCCTCAGGCGAGATCTCACCCTCGCTTCATTCTGTACCCCAAGAGCCGAAAGATTTCCTCACACAGGACACTTCCTGCTGGTCTCAGGAACTTGAACAAAATGGGAGAGTAGAGGGAGTGTAGAAAGAGGGCAAGGGGAGGGCAGACGGAGGATACTGAGAAGGGAGGGTAAGGATGTTCAAGCCTGGGAGGGAAGCTGCACCTTGTTCAACTTGTGTCATTGGGAATAAAGGCAATTTTGTAGGAAAAATCTTCTCAGGCTGCTGTCTTCTGCCATGTTGTCTGTGCAATGCCATGCAGGGAGAACTGAGAGGAGGTGACAGGGGTTGACAGGACCCAGGGCACACCAGTGTCCATCTCTTGGGTCTTGTTTCCAGATTTAGACTGGTCCTTCCACTAATCCTGTCAGAACCCTACTCATCACCCAATTGAAAGGCCTCTGGTGCTTTAGGGGATCTTCTCTATGCATCCTTTCATGCTCCTTGTCCCTAAAATACCTCTCTTACCAATCATCAGAGGGCCTGGTATGAAGAGGAATCACAAATAGGTGAATTGCATCTCCGTTGGTATTCGCAGCTCTGAGGTCTGAGGACTGACTGGTGGCTCTCAGATCTTAGTGTTAGTAACCCTGACATTCAATGTCAGCAACCCCCAGCTCCCAGTGATAACAGCTCTCCTGTTGCCTTCTTGGGAAGATTAGCCAGCCACATCAAATACTTCCCTGGAACTCATCTGAGGGCTGTACTCAGCAGCTCCTGCAGCTCCCCATTGCTCTGGGTCACTCTGTGCTCACTGCCCTCAGGTTGACCTGCCCGGTGCACCGGTTTTCAGTGAGACCACCATCACCCTCTCTAGTTGAGATGACAGTCATGAATATACAAGCTATATCCTTCTGTAAGAGACTTCATTAGAACTCATGCTGCACCAAAATGGGAAGTGGTACAGGGACTCTTTGCAAAAAAAGAATCTTATTTGAATGTCAAAGGTGGGCTCAAGCATGCACAGTGTCCCTTGCAGATACCAGTAGTATTTCTGCTTAGGCACACTTAGGGGAGGAGCTAATTGCATTCCAGTTTGGGGGCCACTGAAGTGCTTCAAAGGAGTGGAGTCATCTGGGGAGGTCCTGCTATGGAAGAAAAAGACCCCAGGTAACTGTGAGCCCCTTGTGGCAGCCATGGTCATCACAACAGGGCACACTGTTTTATAAAATACTTCTTCAGAACTTTGAACCCTCGTGTCTCATTTGGGTGGAAAGCTGCTTTTGAGCCTTCAGCCCACTGTGCCATTAATCATGTTTCAAGAAATAAACCTGGAAACAATTTTTTTTTCTTAGCTTCTTTTTCCTCTCCTCAATGATGGTGGACAGTGAGGTTGGACTGATCCCCAGCATGGCCATGCTCTTTCTGAGTAGGTGGCCTGATGAGAGGACAAGGCCTGCCTTCACACCCCTCCCACACTCTCTACAGTCCTGACCATGAACTTGCTGGGCACCCAACAGCCTGGAGGCCCTGAATGAGTCTCAAGGCAGACCCCCGTGCCCCCGCCCACTGAAACAGTGCTCTGTCCCTCCTATATACACAGTGTTGGCCCCTCCCTGATTCCAGCCTGACCTATACTGAGTATGGCTTGGCCAAATGTAACCACGTTCTCCTACAAATCAATGAAAAAAAGAAAAGGAGGCTACACACCACATGGTTGGCCAATCATCAAGATGGGGTAGTCTACAAAGTATGATTCAATTGCAAGGGGGCCAAAGGTTAGTGATGTTTTTGTGATAAAGACCTGGGGTGAGTTCAGGCATGCACAAAAGTGATTGGAGCTGAAGTAGGTTGTGGTCTGTCACTGTGTAAACAAGCTCCATGGTTCTTCATAGTACACATTTTCCATGGCCTTCACAGATGGGCACATTTTTTTATAAAGTACCTCTTGAAAACTTTGGGCCCTCTTGTCTCATTTGGATGGAGAACTGAGTTGGAGCCTTCAGCCCCCTGTGCCATTAATCACATTTCCAGAAGCAGGCCTGGGAACAGTATGTTTTAAGACAGCTTCTTTCTCCTCCCCTGAATTATGCTGGACAGGGAAGATGAAATGAACCCCAGCATGGTTGTGCTCTTCCTGAGTAGGTGGCCTGATGAGAGGACAAGGCCTGGCTTCTAGGGGAAAAAGTCCAGGGAAGAAGTCTAGGGACTCATAAACTCACACCACCAGCAAGACCCACTTCCTCCAATAATGAAATGCTGTGCTTTCTGACAGTCACCATAGGGACTGGCTCCTTGTGAGTCCTCTTTGTTAGCTGCACCCTTATTGAAACCGTTTAAAAACCTCCTCCTGATCTCTGTGCACTGGCCAGGACTGATCACAGTCTCCTATTTCCTGGGATCTTGGCCAGGCTGTGCCATGCTAGCCAAGCAGCTCAGGTGTGGTCTGCTAACGTCCTACTATTTTTGCTGCAGGTCATTACAACAAATTTCAGAATGATGTTCACGTAACTCACATCACCCATCAAATATTAGAATTCTGAAGTTTTCATAGACCTTGCACTATATCGGCAGTAAATTCCTAGACATTACTTTCATGACTACAATAAAATATAGAATATTTTCATACCACCACTTTCAAAATACCTCTGTGCTAACCAACTCTTTCCACCATTTGCTTGATATGGGCAAGTGTGGGCCTTGTGTGTTCAATTGTAGAACTTCATCTCCCATGGTGAAATTTAAGAATGATTAACATTCTTTCTGCTTTATTTAGAACATTCTTTTTTTTTTTTTGGGTACTGGGGATTGAACTCAGGGGCACTTGACCACTGAACCACATCCCCAGCCCTATTTTGTGTTTTATGTAGAGACAAGGTCTCACTGAGTTGCTTAGCACCTCGCCTTTGCTGAGGCTGGCTTTGAACTCGTGATTCTCCTGTCTCAGCCTCCCAAAGTGCAGGGATTACAGGTGTGCACCACCACGCCCCACTTAGAACATTCTTAACTGAAACTCATGTTTTTGCAGCTGGGTGGGTTGGGACAAATGCAATTTCTACTAGTACAGTTTAGGTCCACTGCCTTGATTCATCTCAAGGTGTGAACAGTCCTGCCACCATGGCTTTCGCACCTCCAGGCAAAATAGTCAAGTGCTAGTTTACTTGAAGGAATGTCGAGAATTCTCTGGGAAAAAATCCTGTTTACGGATATGAGGTGCCAGAAACTGTGTCCCTGCAGGTGTTTGTAGTTAGAAGTGCTAAGAGAAGTACCCATACTCAGGGCAGGATGTGCTCCTGGGTGACCTTCAAGGTTCCTAGATAGGAAAAAATTTCATTTAGGGCTTTTCTTTAGTTGTGCAAGGCCAGGAAAAAACCAGAGGGTTTTATAAGGAGCATCAGCAAAAGAAAGGCTGAGGAGGTGATGGAGCCCTAAATTATGAGCTTCTCATTTTCACACAGGCCTTTGGAGTGCCTTGAATTTCCCTGGAGAAGGTCCCTTTCCTGTTGGTGAGAATCCTGAGAGGAATGGGGCCACTCAGCACTCAATTTCCAGCAAGACGCCCAGGAGGCTGATCAATTGTCAGCAAAGGATGTCCAGGGACCTCTCAGTCAAGAAAAGCTGAGATGTCACTGTCGACACAGTGTTTAGCGCATATGAGTGCTGGGAACAAGTTTTCTTTGGGTACAACATGTGACCACCTACAGCTGAGAGAGCTTTATGTAAACTTCCTTTTCCTAGAAGGGCACTACTACTGTCATGGGAACTCCACCCTCATGACCCTCATGAAAATCCTAAGAACCAATGAAGCCACCATGTCCAAATACAATCACACATGAATTCTGCAGGACAAAATCATTCATGTCATAGTACACAATAACATCAAAAATTCAAGGGAAAGTCAGATTCCAGTATAATACATGGTGGTGTATCTAGTGTATGAGAGCATGTTCTGGATGCAGGGAGCCCACATTGGGTGGTGGCTATGACTGGGCAAAGGAGGCAAAGCCAAGGGTATGTTGGGTCAGGCCAACTGGCAAGGGAGCATGGGTTGTGGGTTGTGACTGATCCTGATGACTCCTAGCCCAGTGCTTCAGCCCCTGTCTGGACTGGAGCCTACCATGACTCTGGAGGAGGGACTGAGGAGGGGTCTGAGGGAATGCCAACACACAAACAACTCTGATCAGTTATCTTCTAGGTGATGGCAAAAAAGTGTGTCAGAGACCTGACACACTTTTATGGGCCTAAGGGCCAGGGAACATCGGTTGCACATCTAGCTCTGGTGGGCTTGTCACCCATATGTGGGCAGCAGGGGTATTTCCTACCACAGGGAAAAACACTGAACACCTTGCTCTCTAAGCATTTGCTCCCACTACCTGGAGGGCTGGGCATTCTCTAATAGTCTCAGAACCTCTGGTATCAATGTTCTTAGTTCCACTACTGCCTTGAGGTACAGAGCTAGGGTGACCAAGAGTAACCAGCCAAGCTCAGGGGTCTCCTTCAGCAGTGAGGGCTGGGCACAGGGCATGAGTTTCACTAGCCTGGTGCTGGCCACCCACCTGGGAAATAAACCCTTTACAGCAAAAGTATTAAACTTACTCATGAAAGTTGCCACAATTACACCCTGATGTTCCAGAAGAGATCTGGAATTTCAAAAACATGGTCAGGGAAAGCCAGTGTCTCAGATCCCCTGAGCAAAAATCTCCAGCCATTTTTGTCTTTGCTCCATATAACCCTTGCCATCCAAACAAACAGATGCAAAACAGCCCTCTTTGGAAGCAACTCAATTCTCTCAGCATAGCTTCTACTTTCTCATGACCTCTCCTGAGCCTTGTCGCCTAGGTCCTTATTCTACGGTATACAGTCCTGACCACATCATTCTCTTATGTAAATCATACCTTTGACCAGATGCTGATGCTTGGCTTTTCTGTGTGGTTCAGGACAGGGACATGAGAAGCCTCAAATAAGGGCAGCAGGGGTCGGGGGGGCTGAGACGTAAATAAATGTGCCTTGTTCACATGGTACATGGTTCTCTTCAGGTGCTAAGTGATGTGGGTTGTGCACAGAACTGTTTCTGCCTTGGGAATTGTTTCCTCCCGGGACTGCACCAGCCCATGTCCAAGCACTGCTCCCCATCCCTGCTACCAGCTTCCCATTGGTATGACGCTACAGCTCGGTTCTCCCAAGACTAAGCCTGTGCCTTGTTTACAAGCCAGGTTTGGGGAGTTTGAGGATGTGGAGATGGAGGATCCAAAACTGAATGTGATAGTGGATTTCAGTGCCAGCCCCTTGTAATCCTATGGAGGCTGCATCCTCCAAGTTCTCCAGTCTTTATGATTGTGCAGCAGCCAGGGAGGGCTAAACTGATCCCCATAAGAATTGATGATAAACAGGAAAAGGTGCCAGTGGAGTCTTTTGTCCCACATATGAACATTTTGTTCAGGATAGGGCATTTGTCTTACAAGCAGAACAGCCCCCTAGCATTAGGGATTCCTGACACCCTTGGATTTGAACCAGATGTGGCCTACTCCAAGTTGCTATCTTTTCTCCCCCTGCCTATGCAAAGCATCAATACAACATCTGCCTAGGATGTGAGAGTCTGAGTGGCCACAGTACATCTAATATGGGTGTCTCAATCAAACACAGTGTCCTTCCAGATAACTCACTGTGGGCTCAATCACACACAGTGTCCTTCCAGATAACTATGGGACTTCTCTGAGTCATGGGTGGGGAAGAGGCTCCTTATACAGCAGACTATGGACAGTTGAAGAGATTCCAACTGGTGGTATCATCTAAAGAAACTGAAGGATGGAGTCATCTAGAATGGAACTGTGACCAGAAAAAAGTCTGTGTCACAATGACATAATTGGGGCAGCCATGGATGTCTTTTGGTGTTAGGAAATGAAATCAAGCCCTCATACATGCTAAGCAAGCATTTTACCACTGAGACACATGCCCAGTGCCCTCAATTGTTCTTAAATGACACCTGGGGTGTGCTGGCCCTTTCTCTTCTGCCTCACTTACGAGGAGAGTTGCTTTTAAGTCTTCAGTCTTCTGAACCATTTAAGCATTTTCCAGAACTGTGCATGCAGATGGCATTGTCTTAGATAGCTCTTTTCTAATTCTGTAAAAGAGGCTAGATAGTTAGACTAGACCAATATTCAGTATGACCAAGGCCTTCCTGCACACATAGCTTGATGAGAGGACAAGGCCTAGCTTCTAAGAAAAGCAGTCATGGCACCCTTTGAAACTTCACTGAACAACACAATCAGGACACACTCCTCCTGTTGTCACGGCTTCCCATCTGCCAAGCCAGACAGATAGCTTACAGGTCCCTGCCAACAAGCATCAGCAAGGCAGTGGCATGGTGGACCAGGTAAGTTGAAACACAAGTCAGCATCATGGAAAGCTGGGGCAAGCTCATCCATCACCTTGCAGGAGCACCACCTGCACACAGTGATGATGCCCACTGAATAAGTACACTCCACACAGCCCTGCAGTGCCACACACACCACTGAGCATGCACAATTCAATGACTTGAACCTTTGGCTTCCCGAGGCATAAAGAAAATAGAAGTGAGAAAACCGGAATGGGATTTGGGACTAATAGCATTATTGCTTTTACAAACCCTAATTAGCATAAATTGGGACCAATACCCTTAGTATGTTTCTGAAGCCTAATTAGCATAAGCTTAAACACGACACAGTGACCCAAGGGCAACATAAACACCTAGATGAGCACACTTGGGCAAAGAAAGCCTGCTATCAGTTCCTCTCTTGCATTGAAAGAGTTTTCTTCCTGTTCTTCAGTAAATCCTATCATGACACTCACTCATCCTGGTCTGTGGAGTTCATTCTTTGAATTTACAAGAAAGATCCCAGGAAGAAGAAATTCATGGTGAGTTGCTGGAGGGTACAGCTTAACTTGGAGAGGAGCAACACTTCTTAGCTCCAAGATGTGCACCTTACACATACCTCACCTGCCAGTAGGAGCACAAAAACGCCAATATCCCCTGAGAGCAAAAGTACAGAATCAAGTTTCACCTTTTTGTGCCCAGCCTAGGGCCTCCTTGGAAGCATAAGTGAAACAAACCAACAAAACTAGCCTCCTTTTTTTCTGGAGTTGTATACTCCTTTTAGAAATCTCTCTCTCTATCAAAAATAATGGGTGCCTGTCACTCAGTTAAAATCAGATAGGATAGCCACTGGTCTAAATCCATAGGTGACAGACTTACTGGAGGAGGCTTCTTCAATCCCTTTCATTACTAATGGAGGAATCTTGATCAAGCTCAACTTCAGCTTCTCTCTGTGGATTATAACCAGGTCAATAGATGGGTTAAACATCTGCTTCCTTCTTCTACTTTCAGACTGACATGACTCAATGGTGGCGGGATCCCTCACCTGATGTATCTTGGATCCTAACACAAAGTCTTACACTGATCCAAGGTCTATGGGAAAGAGGCGACACACCTATCCCCACAGAGTGAGCCATGTGGTCTCTTTCACCTTTCCTTTCTCTTCTCTTCCTTTGTCTCTCTCTCACACATATCTGCTGCAAACACTATGTAGATCCAAGATTCTTATACTCCTTGGATCACCCATTGCTTTCATAGAACCCATGGATGAATTTTTCAGGAATTTTCAAGGACCAGTTAGGACCCAAAACCCATGCTGTCTCTGGTGAGCTCCACCTAGAAGCAAGGTCCCATAACCTCGGTTACCAAGCTCTGCCAGTTCAAAGAAACACAAACAAGCAATGCAATTGAAACAAAGACACTCAAGCAATATAAGATCAAATATTTGAGCAGGACTGGGGCTGTGGCTCAGTGGTGGGGCGCGTGCCTGGCATGTGTGAGGCACTGGGTTCAATCCTCAGCACCACATATAAATAACAAATGAATAAAATAAAGATCTATCAACAACTAAAAAAAATCTTTTTAAAAAATATTTGAGCAAAAAGAACAAACTTTAGTGACCTAAATATGAGTATGATGGCAAATATATTGGGAAAGGCTAAGAACTTGTTGCAGGCACATGATGAGGATCACAGGTGCCTCTGAGGACTCTGTGTTGGTAAAAGCAACTACTCCAACCAGCAGGATTCCAGGGGTGGTCACCCATGGCTTTGAGGTCCACAGGGAATTGAGGGATCCCTCAATCTGGCTAAGACAATGGAGGGATGCCAAAGGATGCATTTTTCCCCTTTGTCTTTCAGATGGGTAATACTCCATCTGGCACAAGTACAAGCATTTTGAAACACTGGGATTCCTTTGACATTCAGACTCTAAAAAAGTGTCTGATATTTTTCTGTCCCCAAGCGTGGTCTGAATCCCAGGTGAAGGGTGGGGAAAAATACCTCCCTGAGGGAAGCATAAAGTATAATAGCATTTTACACTTAGACTTAGATGGTAAATGGGAGAAAAAATGGTCACAGGTACCGTATATACAAGCTTTTTTTGCCTGCAGACACAATGCCAAATTATGCAACCAATGTAAATTACAGTCTTCACTCTTGGCTGCACTAATAGGCTACAGGAAAGCAGTTTCTCTTACAGAAGAATCAAATAAGAAAAACCCTTTGCTAAGCCCTTATGCCCTCCTTATTCAGGGTTTGCAACACAGCCCCGATATCTTGACAGAACACAAAACAAAACAAAAATGCACTACAATCTCATTCCTACCCTACAAATCACAGGAGAGGGAGGGTCCAAAAGGACTCCCTATGGTACAGGTCGCTTTTTCTCTTCAAGACTTGAGACAAATTAGAACTGACTTAGGAAGAGTTTCAGATGACCCTTGGTTAAGGTACAGTGATATTTCAGGACCTTAACCAAATTTGATCTGACCTAGAAAGGCATAACTTTGTTACTGAAACAAATGCTCTCCACCCTTGAACACCAGGATGCTTTATGAGATGATAAAAACCTCTGGGGATGAATGATATGTAGTGCAAGGCCCAGGAGACCTACTCCTTCCAAGTGAAGTGGACTCAGAAGAAACATACCGAACAGGGCAACAGGCAGTTTCCTAGGAGGACCAAAAATGGGATGCAGATAGTCACATGGGGTAATGAAGGGAAAGTACTTTAAGAACTGGGTGCTGGAGGGCTTAAGGAGTACCCATACTAAATCTCCAAATCATTCAAAACGCTTTCTAGTAACGTGAGGGAATAAAGAAACTTTCATGACCTTTTAAGAAAAACTCAGGGAAGCACTAATTAAACGTACGTCAATGGCTCCAAGTTCCCCAGCTTAACAACTTAACAAATTCATAACTCAAGCAGTTCTTGACATTAAGAAAAATTACAAATATCAGCTGCACACAAAGACAACACTTTAGATAGTCTCTTAAAAACTGCCACTCAGTCTTTTACAATCCACACTAGGAAAAGGAAAAAGAGGAAGAGGAGAGACAGAAAGGACAAAAGAAAGGCAGCTGCCCGGATAGCAGCTCTAGAGAGAGCTAATTCCAAACGACAAGGTTCCCAGAGTGGTACTGCTCTCACCATAGCCTGCTGCCAACTGTGACCAAGAGGGACATTACAAGAAAGACTGACCACAAAAGCAAAGGAAGCAACCAACACCCTGACCTATCAGTGAAGGGGATCACGGGTGGTTAAACTGCACTCAGAGGCAAAGTCCCCAGTGGACAAATCCCTCACTTCAAACAGCCCAACAACAAGACTGATGAGGGTCCCAGAGAATCCTTAGTTTCCCAACTACTCAGAATGTTATATCCATACAGGAGCCCGGGATAACCTTGACTGTTGAGAAAAGGGAAATTAATTTCTGCCTCTATGCTGGAATCATTTTTTCTGTCTTCCTCTCAACCCTAGGCCTCCTGTGCTCTTACAGAAGGACCATAAGGGGAGTGTCAGGAAGGCCTGCGACTGGACATTTCTCCCAACCTCTCAGCTGCCCTTGGGATGATCTCCTCTTCTCACATGCCTTTTTCACAATCCCTAAAAGTCCCACTCCCCTTGTGGGGAGAGATATTTTGACCTGTCTAGGCACCACACTTCTTATCACACCAGAACTGCTACTATTTCTGCCCCTAGCAGAAACCGAGATTAACATAGAAGTCTGAGCTACATAGTGAAAAACAGGACCTGCTCCTGTGCAGATCCATCTAAAAGTTCCTATGCCCCTTCCCCACGAAAACCAGTATCCCCTGAAACCAGAGATTAAATAATTGCTACAAGGTATAATGGGCAACATAAAGTGGCAGGGCCCATTAAGATGCTGGAACAGCCCATGTAATACACCCATTGGAAGTCCAATGGGGAAGGGAGACTAGTACAGACTAGTACAGATCCATAAATGAGGAACTGGTTCCCATACATTCAGTGATCCCCAATCCCTGCACCTTGTCATCCCAGATTCTTAAACATTAAAATTGGTTCCATTTTAGACCTAAAAGACACATTTTTCCATACACATCTTTATGCAGATACTCAATGAGTGGTTGTTTTAAGGATCCCTATGAGAAGTCCACCCAATTAACCTCAGCTGTTCTATCCCCTCCTCAGGAAGACCTGCAGCTGGCAGGCCAGCACCAAGGTGATATGAGGCAAGCCAATTTGTCACTCTGCAGCAACCTAGCCTGCATACACTCAAATGCCCACTGCAGAAATTTTCCAAACCCTAATAAGCATAAGCTTGGACCAGTAGCATCGGTACTCCTTCCAATTAATAAAGACAATAAATATTTTTTACTCAAGAAAAATAATGAAAGTGAACCAATAGCATTCCCACACACAACACAGAATTTCTGACTAGCACGCTGCCTTTTAATAAATACTAAAGGAACTGTACAGTGTAAAAGAAAATGTTGCCAAGTGGTCAATTTCACATGGTGAAATAAGGAATAAGAAGTGACACATTAAGATGTCATAAAACAGTGCACGAATACTTTTTTCTTTTTATGATTTAACAGGTTTAAAGATGTATGAAGTTTTGAAGCATTTTGTTGATGGCTCTCTATGATAGATAACCAGACAGCTATTGGTAGTTGCTGGCTCAGGGTGCCAGGAACACGATGGGGAGAGCTGCTGATGCAACGATCTGAGAGCCACTGTCACTCAAACCTCAGAGCTGCTAATATGAAGAAAGCTGGTTGTACTTTGCCTATTCGTGATTGCACCTAAATGGACCCAAAGAAACCTAGGATGTATGAGCATCTCTTGTCTCCTGAACCTCAAAGAACCCTCTTCTCTATGTAGACAAGTCTTCCTTATTCACTTTCCCTTGTCCCTCAAACTGAAGCTCTATTACAGCTTGCAATTCCCATTTATACTTTCAGTAGTTATTCTTACTTCACTTAATAGACTACTCATAAATATATATGTGTTTATGTAGTTATTTGTGTATGTGCATTTACATACATACATATATTTTAGTTCAAATAACTGTTTAACTTTTGTTTGCTGCTTGTATTCTGAATGATATTCTCAATAGAATAGTGATTTTATGGGTTGGAATACATTTCTAGTTACCATAGGTTCACCAGGGAATCAGGGAGAGTGAATAAGGAATAACTGGAGGAAATAAGAAGATTGTTTGTGAGAAGATATTCATCACAATGGCCCCCTGTCTGGGTCAAAATCTCTTTGAGAATTAAAACCACTCTTGTGTTCCCAACTATCAATGTGCAGGCATCTGGACAAGAATCCTAATTACTCTAAGGCAGGTAAGGGCATATTGTTCCATGTCTACTTAAGAAAGGCCAAGGGTGATAACAGGACTTCTCAGAGGACAGACCCAAGAGCCATGCAAAAAGATTGAGATAAACCATAGTGTGAGGGAACTGTTGTCAAATCAAGTAACAAGCTCTACTCCATAAAAGATAGCATTAAAAACTGTTGCTGGGCAGATATTTTAACATTATCTGCCTCACTACATTAGTCAGCTTTCTGTGGCTTGGACAGAATATATAAAGTAAATAAATGGCAAGGAAGAAAAGTTTATTTTAGCTGAACATTTCAGAGATTTCATTCTCTGTACAACTGGTTAGCTCCATTGTTTCACAGACCCTGGCAAGGCAGAACGTCTTGGCAAGGACCACATTCTGGAGTAATGCTGCTCACCTCATGGCACATGGCAAGGGGACAGCATGAGGCCAGGGTCCCAGGTTCCCCCTCAAGACATGTCCACAACAATGTAACCTCCTTCCAGTAGGCCTCACCTCCTACAGGTTGCATCACCTCTCAATATTGCCATGGGCTGGTGAGGAAATATTCACATTATAGACCTTTTCTGGATATTTAAGATCCAAATCACAACACATACCTCATTCTCTAATTCCTACATGCCTATCACTGTATGTTTGTGCTGCTAGCAAACTGGTATTTGGAATTTATGACTGTGACTTGAGTGGGGTCACACTGGGTCTCACATGTGGACTAGTTTGAATCACACAGACATGGAATTTTGACTTCATTCTGACAGGCAATGCACTGTTTGTTTGTATCTTTTGGGATGAGGTGAGCACATTTCTTGTGAAGGTGAAAGAGTGAACCAACTACAAGGGGTAGTGATTCAGTTCATCAGTCAGTTCTCTGCTTCTCAGGCACACATCATAACTGCCTTTCCTGAACTTCTCTGAAGATTGGTTTGACTCTGTGTTTTGCGTTTCAGCCATACTTCATTTTTTGCTTGCCCACCATGGAACACACTGGATTATGGAAGTGAGATTATTAAATGTTACTGTAATAGTTAATTCCATATACTGGTTTGGCTAGGCACAAGTACCCAGCAGTTTTGATCAAACACCAGTTAGATGTTACTGTGAAAGTTTTTGTTTTGGGGGATTGATATTTCCAGTCAGTGGACTTTGATTAAAACAGATGACCCTCCACTGTGGCAGCACCTCATCCACTCAGTTCAAAAACTTCAGAGCACAGACTTACATCTCCTGGGAAAGAATTCTGCCAGGAGATGGCCTTCAAATTTGATCTGCAACATCAGTTTCTCCCTGTGTTGTCTGCTTCCTGACAGACTGTAGAACTCAAATTCACCAGCCTACATACAACCAGTCATGGGAGTCAAATCTTTACAATAAATCTGTCCATGTTCTATCTACACCACGCACATGAAGGCGCAGCACACACACGCAAACACAATATTATTGTGTTTTTTCTGTAAACCTGAAGTATAAACTGGTTGATCAGAGAAAGACATGAGATGAAAATCTTAAAAACCTGACATAAAAGTGAAATATAAGACTAGATCCATTTTCTTAAGTCAGAATAAAATATAATTTTACAAAAATCAACTCAAATGAATGAAAGGCTTATATGTAAGATCTGAACCTTTAAAAATGCTAGTGGAAAATATAGAAGTAGTAATTCCAAAAGATAAATACTGGGTACCTGTCATCCAGTTAAATGCCATTACTGTGACTGCCGATCTAAAGACATTGGCAAAAGGCTTACTGGAAAAGGTTTGATCAACTTCCTTCATCTTGATGGTGTAACGTTAGTGAAGTTTTGCTTCAGCTTCTCTTTGCAGAACAGAAACCAGGTTGAACTGCTAACTTCAAGTGTCTGCTTCTTTGTGACTGATTTGGCTGAATGGTGGAGCGTGCCTCACCCGATGCATCGTCTCAAATCCTGACATGAAGTCTCGATCTGTTCTGAGGTCTTTGGGAAAGAAGTGACCCAGTGGGGGCTGGGATTGTAGCTCAGCGGTAGAGCGCTTGCCTCGCATGCGTGAGGCCCTGGGTTCGATCCTCAGCACCACATACAAAGCAATAAAATAAAGACATTGTGTCCATCTACAACTAAAAAAATCTTTAAAAAAAAAAAAAAAAAAGAAGTGACCCAGTAATCCCCAAGAGTGTGAACCAAGGGGTCCGTGTCTCTTTCTTTACTTCCATGCTGAAAATTCCTCTCCTCACCCCTTCTCGTGCACCAGTAGACCCAGGTTCCTTGATATGCTCCTCTGAATCCCAAATGGTTCACTAGGTCCTGGAGATAAGGCTATGGGGAATTTTTCAGTTCTCAAGCACCTTTTAGGAACCAAACCCCAATCATATTCCTAGTAAGCACCTCTAGGGCAGGGGGCCACTTCGGAAGCCCCTAGCCTCAATTCTCTAAGAGCTCATAGGCTAGACGCTAGGACCCAAGGTATAATAGAAACTGACAGTCAATATGCCTCTTCTGGCAGAAGGGTCATGATTTTTTTGTCTTCAATTGGGGAAATCACCCACAGCATTATCTGATATACCTCCCTGACCAGACCATGGAGGAGGCAGGGAGCATGGGAAATTAGGGCTTGTTTTGTTTTGATAGAAGTGCCTTGTCTTGTGAGAAGAGTGGTTTTCAGGAATTATGTAAGGATTGTTTTAAGATGTGGATTTGAGAAAGGAGGTCAGCAACTAGGAAGTTTCTGGAAGAAAAATCATTTGGTATGGCAAAAGAGTACATTGCTAAGGATTTAAACAAGCTATAGAATGTCTAAGAAAGTTCCGGATGGTTTTTGCAAGCTAAACTCCAAAACAGTCTTTGTATATCATCAAATTGTGTCTGTGGGGTATTTTGTTGTTGAGGAGACTGGGTCTTAGCAGGATGAGGCTCACACCTCTTCTGGGGTCTTTTGAAAATTGCTTCATGGCTGGCTGCTGTTTTTCGCTTTCTGCAGTATGGTTTATGACCTAGTTGTGTGTCTGTAGGTATATATACATCTGGGAGCTGGGTTGGTTTGTCACGGAGATTTGAGTGTTGATGTAGGGCTGTGTGGAATGGGGGCTTACATGGGCTTGGTACAGGCAGGAGGTTTGCATTGCGGGTATTAAGTCCACATGGGTTTTCATTTTGCAAGCTTTCACGCTGGTGCTTAAATGGAGCTCTCGAGAGTAAATGTTTGGTTCTCAGGTGTGTGTATGTTTCTGGTCACCTCTCCTTGGAGTGTTAGCTATACTATGATAGCCTAAGCTGACAGCTGTACAGCCAGTTATGCTGTGGTCACATGGGGGACATTGCAGCAGGTGTGGGCTCTTATTCCTTGGGACATGGTTTACTTGAATAGTGGAAGTCTGGTGGACACAGGAGCTTGTGCTGATGAGAGTACATTGGTGTTCTGAGAGGACCTTGTTGATCTGACGTGTGGAGGGTTGGATTCTGGTTTGTGTACTGCACTGACCTTTGACCTTAGAGAAGCTTATAAATAACTTCTCCATACTGAGTGAGGCACAATTCTCCCTCCAAAACTGCATCAATATATTTGTAGGCTCAACACAGTTAGCTCAGGGTTTATGATAACAGAGAGGGAATCATAGGATACACGACCATGTTGACAAAAATGATTAATCCAATAGACCGCAACCCCTTCACGTGGTTGCTCATGAGAAAGGAAAGGAACACCTGCTTACACCCTATCAGGAAACAAAGGGAATAACAGGAGACTGACTCCTTGTGCTTCTCTTGTTTGTCTTACAGATGGGAAATACTCCCTCTGCTCTCTGTTAAACAGTTGAGATCAGTTTGATCCACAAGCGCTAAGAAAAGAAATGCCTGATATTTTTTTTTGCACCCAAGCTGCCTCACATATAAGCTGGAGGATGGGATAAAATGGCCTCCAAAGGGAAGCATAACCTGGAACACCTACTGAAAGCTAGACTTGTTTTATAAAAGGGAGGGAAATGGGCAGAAGTGCACTATGGGTAACCTCTTTGCCTACTGTGCCCCAAATGGCAACTTCACTTGCTCCTTGGCTGCCTGCCTGCCCGATATCTGTCTGTAATGTGAGCTGCATGAGCAAGTGCCCAAACCAGTTCAAGTTCAGATAAACAAAGTGTCACTTTTGAATCCAAGCCACTATAGGAAATAAAACGCTGGTTTTCTTGTGCTCTAGGAGTCTTACCTTTCAGTAAGTTCCTCCCTACATGCTAGAGAAAGGGAGCCACAAAAGGAAAAGGGATACGGAAAGGCTGACTGTTGAAGATGAATAAAAACATAAAATCTGCTTTGGGGGCAATGTAGTAGGTGTTACCTCCCTCACAAGGGACTTTATGAGACCCACTCATTCATATGCTTCCATTTGTCCCTCCCAGTGAGGCCTCCTTCAGTTCTAAAAGTAATGCCTCCAGTCTTTCAGCAGGATGGGGTTCACTGTCTTTTTTTTCAATTTTTTTTTAGTTGTAGATGGACACAATACCTTTATTTATTAATTTTTATGTGGTGCTGAGGATCGAACCCCGTGCCTCACACACATGAGGCAGGCGCTGTACCACTGAGCCAGAACCCCAGCCCGGCATTCAGTGTCTTTTTAATGGTTCCGACCTCCCTATTTCCTGAGGAGGATTACCAATTTCCTCTCAAAAATTATTTTATAGAATGCATATTTTTGGATCCTTGGCCAATGTCGTGTCTGATGATTAAAACAAACCATGCCTCAATTTACAAAAGGCTCCAGGTCCTTTCAGTGAAAACCCCCTACTTTTCCTTTTCCATATGGGTTCCAAATAACTCTGGAACCAGAAGAGGGGCTGTTTTTCATTTCTGGACATAGGGAATATATGTCCTTGCCACCCGTGTGGAAAGGCCATAGCTTGTTGGCTTATGAGGCCCTGGAAGCTTCAATAGCACCAGGGGGCACTAAGATGCCTCAGTACATACAAGGTATTCTAGCACCAACAGGGCAATACCTGCAGCTCTCACTCAATGGATACCTTTACTATCAGGCATAGAGGACACCACAGGGGTAGCTGTTAGAGGAACCTCTGCACATCTCTATGTCCTCCTGATTAAGGCACTCAGGGAAAACACTGCAAAGAAGTCCAACAACTAATCCAGCAGGAAGACTCCAAAATCACCAAGAGGAACCTCTGCACATCTCTATGTCCTCCTGATTAAGGCACTCAGGGAAAACACTGCAAAGAAGTCCAACAACTAATCCAGCAGGAAGACTCCAAAATCACCAAGCTCTGGAGCTTTTGACTACCAATGCTAGGAGAATGACCTTTTTGCATGAGAATAGTGCTTTTATGTCAACAATTCTAGATTTCTAGATTCTAGACTAGTTACAAAAAACTTCAATCAGACTAATACATGACAAAGAGCTTTCCAATTGGTAGACATTGCTGTTGGCACAACTCCTTCAAAGGATGTGGTCCTTACTTGCCCCCATGGTGTGTTTGATTTTGCTCTTGGGCCCATGTATATTAAATGCCTTAGTGATGAGCTGGGGTCATAGCTCAGGGGTAGAGTGCTTGGGTTTGATTCTCTGCATCCCATATAAATAAATTAATACAATAAAGTTCCATCAACAACTAAAAAAATATTTAAAAAAAAATGCCTTCACCTGGTGCAGTGGCACACACCTGTAATCCCAGCACTTTGGGAGGCTGAGATAGGAGGATCACGAGTTCAAAGCCAGCCTCAGCAATGGCGAGCCACTAAGCAACTCAGTGAGACCTTGTCTCTACATTTAAAAAAAAAACACAAGGAGGTGGGAATGGGAAACATAAGAGAAATAGAGAAACACTGGACACGACATGGGGGAAGTGGGGGACAGGAAAGGGGAATGGGTATAGT